>APFE030386285.1:0-14000 GCA_000404065.3 Pinus taeda | reverse complement strand
TAGATTGGACCAAGTTTCTCCACTTAACCATCTCGAGTGAAGAGAACCCCCAAGAAAATCCAAGTGAGTCTAGCCGACGTCTGCTCCAGGTACAGTGGGATCTTCCCGCCACCGTCACCTTAGGAAAAATCCTAGAGAATATGGACACTAAGGTTACCAACAAAAACAAATATACCTGGGGGAACAGTCTATGATCCGATATGCACGTAAGGGCAGAGTAGCAAGCTCAATCCCCTTGAAGGCTCCTCGAAATAAACTGAGGTTTACCAACAAGTGACCCCAGGCTCCTCGACAATAATCCGAGGTTTACCATTTGTAATACGTGAATATCTGGCGTCGTTCCCAATGAGGAAGGATTGGTTCCCACACTGGTTCAAACATGATCTCGTGCTTCTCCTTTAAGAGGAGCTTTCCCAGAGTATAAATGCAACAATTGGGTTTCTCCTACCACAAGATAAAGCTACTTGTTTGTTTTACTTATCTTGGAGAGTTAATTACTCCCTACTCCAAGATACTAGCCTAAGCTATATTGGTGTATCAGAGCCCTAGAAACAAAAAATGTGCTAGATTGATTTTATATTAAGCGTGATTTTTAGTGGTTTTTGATTAAGTCAAAAAGTGATGGAGATGAAACTTGTGGTGTAAAGACTTGACTCAAAATCACTACAAAAATGCACTTAAGATGATTAACTAATCTTTTCTCTTCAATGAAGTTCTAGCTAAGAAAGAGTTGGAGGATGCAAATACTTAAACACACAAATCTTTCTTAACGATCAAATCAAAAGAAGAGTATTCGTTTCAATGCACTCAAAAACGATACAACTAATTATTTCCATAAGAATTTCTCTTTTCATTCGAAAACTCAAATGCTACTAAAACATTTTTTTCAAAAGAGACCTTTCATTTTTTGTTTAAAAGCATTTAAATCTATAACTAAAGCAAATCTTTGAGAAAACTATTGAATAATGCAAACTTAAGATCTACAAACTAAGAAAACCTATTTGAAGTAAAAGCTTACAAAAAGTCTTTTTGAGGATGTTTTACTTGGTCACAAGCAAACCAAGGACTAATTTGTTCAGAATCACAAATAAGTCAAGAACAACCAATTTTGTTTTCCTTTTTAAAATGAAAATCCAAGCTTTCAATCACAAGCTTATCTAATTTTTGTAAAGAGAAAACTCAAAGCGGATTTCTCAACAAGGGGAGATTTCATAAATGGTCAGACTCTCAAGAAGACTGGTAGACACTAAGGTGATCTGAAGTCCCTACAGCCTCTAAGCTCCGAGCCACTACACAACCAAATTGAAAAACAAACTCAACAAGCAAAACTCTAGGAATTTCACCTAAAACCCTAATGCTAATGAAATTAAAGCAAGGAAAGATTTCAACTAGTCACATGCAGGTATGGGCAGAGGATAACCACTAGAAAAACAAAATAAAATTAATTTAAAGAGAAAAATTCAAAATTTTCAAAAATTTAGCAGGGTACGCTGGTTCAAAATTTTAGCAGGGTACGCAGGTTCAGAGTTTACACAGGTGTGTGTACGCTCTGTGTGCAAAGTAAAAGTGTGTACAGGTACGCACTGTGATACAAGCACAGACTGCGGACTTCTCCTAAAGTAATGAAAAAGAAAAAACAAACCTAGATCCACTAAATGCACCCAATTCCAAACACAAGAGGCCAAAAACAGAAACAAAAAGGCAAGTTTCTCAGGTCAAAGAAAAACAAGGAAAACAATCAAGTCCCCAGCGGAGTCACCATTTTGTCACGTGGAATGAGTCGATCTTGCGGATAAGATAGACCTTCCTAGAATCTAAAGAAGACCTAATGACAAGCAAACCAACCAGACACTACCTTTCTCTAAATGTTCTTTTATAAATAATGGCAAACAAGTGTGTTTAAGGCCTACCTTATGTCCAAAGCAAGTTTTGGGATGCCTTCGCTCCTTTGATTCAAGTGAGTTCCTTTGTCGCAAACCTGCAAACACAAAAAAGGAAAACGATTAAATAGCACCTGAATAACCAGTATTATAAAACATATTTAACATGAAAGTCAAGGAGTCCATGAAACAAATAACATGAGATACTTGTTGAGAAAATGAGCTTGATTGTATTAATTCAAAAGAGAAGAACTTTACAACCTTTGCCTTGATGCTGTACAAGCTCCTTCCAGGGTCCAACAAGAAGTCTCCTCTACTTTGACAGGCTTCACTCACTCCCTAATGGGGCCAAAAAGGTATGTGATCTCTCCTCTTAAGCTCAAATAGGAAGTCTTGATTTCACTAGCATTTACCCTCCAAATTTCAGCTTCTAACCTCTCTGGCCACTGACCCAATGCCTCAGTTTATAGTGCAATGGAGATCAGTTACCAGCTCCTCCTTCAAAGGGATAGAGTCCTCCTTCAAAGGGATAGCTCCTCTCAACAAGGGATTAGTTCCTCCTATGATGGGATGTATGAACCACTTGGAGCGAACAATCCACGTAACAAATGCTTCTAGAAAACTTTAGAATTAACCCAAGATGAGTTTTTTAAGATAAAGATTGCGCCTTTTGACTTTTACAGGGGTACGCACCCTCCCCTTTTCATACAGAGCGTATAAGTACGCATATAACTTGAAAAAAAGGTGCGGGCCCGCAGGCAAAAGTAAGAGAAAGTGCGGAACCAGAGTTACATTGCTTTTTGATGTCTTTCTCTCATTTCTCAAGCTTGTTTTGAAGAGTTCAGGATTAAGACTTACTTAGGAAGCTGGTATAGGTGATGATAGGCGTACATCGACTGCAAATAATCAAGGTGACGATATTTTTGTGTAACACCTCCTCAAGAAGGTAATAAAGGTGAAAAGGAAGGGTATAATTTTGGTTCTAACCATATTCCTTTTGATTATGCAAAGCATGATAAATTTCCATATAAGCATGGGAAAAGAATTGCATGTTCCTTTTGTGGTTTGGTTAACCATAGTGTTTCTAGATGTTGGAAGAGAATGGCCACATACAGGAAAATTTTGAAGGAATTGAAGCAAGAAGCCAAAGGTCCATTGGACAAGGCAAATCATACTGTCAAGTAGATGCACATGTGTTGCACTTACTACCATAAGCAAGGATACATTGTTGAAAAGTGTTGGACTTTGAATCCAACAATGCTTCCACGAAACTTGAAGGTGGAAAAAGAGAATGGCAGGAATGGAAAGAAAGATTCCATGATTGATGTGTTTCAGGATGATTCACATGTTGATGCTGATGTGTAGACAAAGGAAGGACCTTTGAAATGGATTGGTAAGAAATGGTTAGAATTCTTATCCAATTAATATTGCATGTCTATTGATATAATGCATCTATTTGCATTTCTTTGTTAATGAGATGCAAGTTGCAGGATTCTACCAAGAAGGTGAATGGAAAAGTTGAGTAGGAGACTCACTTTATTGCTACAACATTATGTTCATTTCAACTTCGAAAGTACATTGTACTTAAGAGAAAGTTGAAGGATGAAACATTATATTTCATTTCAGCTTCGAAAGTACAATGTGCTTAAGAGACAGTTGAAGGATGAAATGCATGCATGAGAATGATATGCATGAACATAGGGATGTTGATGATTTCCTTGTATTTGAAAATGTATGTGTGATTAACTTGAAGGGTTGATTACTTTGTTGTAAACATGCATGTAATGCAATATTGTCTTGGGAAAAGTTGATTTGGTCTCCAAAATGGAGATAATGATGAAGTGTTTCATCTTTGAAAAGGAACTTTAGAATTCTTTTTCTACATGCTTGACTTGAAGGGTCAATTGTTTTAAAGGCATGTTTTGTTGGCTTGTTATCTAGTCAATCATTTGTATGTAGATGTAAAGACATGGAGGTGTTGACAAGATGTGAAATTTGTTTCTTTTGTTGAAGCAAGAGTTTAGGCCATCCAGTTGTTGTCTGTAATCCTGTTGTTGTTAGCAGTATGTCAAACAGGTACAAATGAAAATTCTGTGAAGCAAATGTAACTTCACATTGATCTGAGCCACCTTGGATCAATGATCAAGGCAGAGAAGTTCAAACTACCTTCTGTGACCTTCTCAATAGGAGTTCTACAGGAAGCCAAGGAGGAAGGCAGTTCTTCCCAGGAGGACAAGCACATCCAGAAAGGGAGTGTTCAAAGGATTTGGTTCAGAGGCACTATGCAAGGCAAGTGTATGGAGGCTGAAAGAAGAGGATGAGGTACTCTCATGTACTGTTCAGATCAGTATATCAGTCTTTTGGAGTCCAAAAACTTTTTAGTGGGAAGGTGTGATCCAAAATGGATATAGTATAAACTCTAAGTCTAAAAATATTCCTCACAGAGGAAAATTAAAGTCAAAGGATGCTCTTATAAATAGTCTCATTGCATGGATCTCTTCATTCTGAGTCTCACGCAATTTGAATGGGCTAAAATGGACTTCAGATGAAGAAGTTATTGTAAAAAGAAATTTTCCCATTATCCTTAGAAAAGGAGGAAAATCCTTATAAAAATGGACATAAAGGTTCATTGAAGGAAATCGCATCAGAAGAGGTTAAAGGGAGGACTTAAGCAGAGATGGAAGGACTCCCTGATTTCAACCTCCAAGATATCACATCAGAGGTAGGCCTTCATGCGATATTGGAGCCTCGGATAGAGCGACTTGTGATTTCGATGGATCAACGATCGGCGATCAGGACCGCAACCAATACAAAGGGTTGTTACATGCAACATATACCAATGCGATGGCGTTGATATCGGTGATTGGGGATTGGTGAATCCCCGATACAAGGGTCAGTGCACAAGCGACGTGTAATAGTGCGATGAGCGATGATGTGATTGCATCCCGACCATTGGATCACAAGCTCAATCGGACTGTGGAGATTTAATAGGGAATATCGCATCATTTTTAACGTCTCCCATTCACTTGTGCCATGCTATAACTGGGTGTTGTTGTAACAAGAATGCGTTATAGAAGATGCAGAGCCACAAAGCCAGTGAGGCAGAGGGCCAGACGCAGAGCCATAGAGCCAGAGAGCTAGAGGGCTAGATGCAGAGCCATAGAACCAGTGAGACAGAGGGCCAGTTGAAGAGAGTCAAAGCCGCAGAGGAATGATTACATAGAGATGAATAGACATGGAAATCATAGAGTCGAAGGATGCCTCACAAAAGCTAGAGAGCCACATTGAAGCAAGGGCAAAGGGATTTTGATAATCCACAGAGTTTAATAGAGAACTCCAAGGCCGAGAGCCAGACAACTAGAGCTCAAGATAGCTGCGTAGAGCCAGAGAGCAAGATAGCTGCATAGAACTAGAGGGTCGATAGCTGCAGAGAGCTAAGAGCTAGAGCCGAGAGCCAGAGCCAAGAGCGAGAGCAAGAGCCAGGGCCAGAGCTAAGAGCTAGAGCTAGAGCCAGAACAAGATCCAACAGCTAGAGCCAGAGCCAGAGCTAGAGCCAAAGCTAGAGCCAAAGCCAGAGCAAGAGCCAGAGCCAGGAGCCAGAGACAAACCCGAGAGCTAGAGCCAAGAGCCAAGAGCCAGAGAACCAAACAGCCAGGGATAAAGATGGCATTCTAAGCCCAATGGTTTAGTTATAGACCATTGGAGTTGAGTCAAAGAATTGTAAAAGAATTCAAACCATAATCCCAAAGAGCCTAGTCGAGTTGACTAGAGCTCACGGAGACGTAGCCCAAGAGGTTTGGGTGAAATCCTAATTAAATTTGTTGTCTTATGTGTTTGTTTTTGCATTGCATTGTTTACTGTTATGCGTGTGTAAATATTAGTAAAGAAAATAAACTTAAGGCAATTAAGCAGTTAAAGGAAAACACAAGCATACACTTCTTTCAAGTTATTTATTCTGCAAATAGTCAATCATAAGCATAGATCTTGGGAATACATAAGCTTTGGAGTGGGAGAGGTTCTTGTAAGCATGACAAGAAGCCTTTAGTGCCCCATTTCAGATCAGGTGGTATCTGAGGATCAGGTTGATTAACCCCACCTTCAAAGAAGGTTATATCAGAGTTAAGTTATACCAGAGCAGGTGATATCATGATGCTTGATTGATCAAAGAAGAATGCTTGTTTGACTTGAAAGGTGTTCAAATAGTAGAAAGAATTTAGTTGCTTGATTGTTTGTAAACTGACTATTGTTTGAGTTTGCAAGGGTTCAGGGAAAGCTATTGATAGCTAAGTCCAAGAGAAGACAAGAAGGAAGAAGGGCTAAAGGCATTCTTCTTATCCCAAAGGACCTCAAAGCAATCCTTGAAGCACAAGAGGTTTGTTGCAAAAGGTTGCTTGAATAAGCTCTTTGTTAATCTTGTTTGAATTTATTTTGTTCATTCTGATAATGACAACTTCTACAAGTGAGTCCTCAAATTCTGCTTTCTTCACGAGATTCTTTGATGAAGACATGAAGCAAGACTTATTCACCATGATGGATATGGTGAGAAAAATGTATGATGATGGAAGGAAGAGCATCATACTTAGAGAGAAGTTGAATTCCATGAAGGAAGAGAAGCAATTGCTTTCTAACAAATTGCAGGAAGTGGAAGGCCAACTTCGTATTACAAATACGAACTTGGAAAGGATGCATGAGTTGGAGACACAACTCTTTGTTGTAGAGGAAGCCTTAGTCAATTATCAGCTTGAAGAAGAGGTAAACAATTCCAGTTTGTCTTCAATTTCCTCTAGAAATGTTTATATTGGTTCTTTTGAAAAACATACTAGAGGCATAGGTTCCAAGTTAATGTCCAAGATGGGCTATGAAGGAGAAGGCTTGGGCAAACATGCACGGGTTATTGTTGAGCCAATAACAGTTGAGGAAAGGCCTAAGTATTTGGGTCTTGGCTATGGAAAAGCATATGGAGAAAGTTCAAAAGCTGCCATGAAGGCCATTGAAATAGTTCTAAGAAGGAGTTTCATTGTAGGTCTTCTACCTCAAGAGTGTGAAGATTGTATTCTTGGGGAATGCAATAGTGTGAAGCATACTTTGCAGAAAGAAGGTGTATATCAACATACACTTGAACGAGAGAGTTGTGGAAACTCTGAAATCATTGAAGAGGTTGATGGTGTTCCAAAGGGAGCTACTTCTTCATTCAATTCACCTCCTCAAGAAGGTAATAAAGGTGAAAAGGAAAGGTATAAATCTGGTTCTAACCATATTCTTTTGATTATGCAAAGCATGATAAATTTCCATATAAGCATGGGAAAATAATTGCATGTTCCTTTTGTGGTTTGGTTAACCATAGTGTTTCTAGATGTTGGAAGAGAATGGCCACATACAGGAAAATTTTGAAGGAAAGGAAGCAAGAAGTCAAAGGTTCATTGGACAAGGCATATCATGCTGTCAAGGAGATGCACATGTGTTTCACTTACTGCCATAAGCAAGGACACATTGTTGAAAAGTGTTGGACTTTGAATCCAACAATGCTTCCACGAAACTTGAAGAAGGTGGAAAGAGAGAATGGTAGGAATGGAAAGAAAGATTCCATGATTGATGTGTTTCAGGATGATTCATATGTTGATTCTGATGCGTAGACAAAGGAAGGACCTTTGAAATGGATTGATAAGAAATGGTTAGAATTATTATCCAATTAAGATTGCATGTCTATTAATATAATGCATCTATTTGCGTTTCTTTGTTAATGGGATGCAAGTTTCAAGATTCTAAAAAGAAGGTGAATGGAAAAGTTGAGTAGGAGACTCAATTTATTGTTACAACATTATGTTCATTTCACCTTTGGAAGTACAGTGTACTTAAGTGAAAATTGAAGGATGAAACATTATATTTCATTTCATCTTTGAAAGTATAGTGTGCTTAAGCAAAAGTTGAAGGATGAAATGCATGCATGAGAATGATATGCATGAACACAAGGATGTTGATGATTTCCCTGTATTTGAACATGTATGTGTGATTAACTTGAAGGGTTGATTACTTTGTTGTAAACATGCATGTAATGCAATATTGACTTGGGAAAAGTTGATTTGGTCTCCAAAATGGAGATAATGATGAAGTGTTTCATCATTGAAAAATAACTTTAGAATTCTTTTTCTACATGCTTGACTTGAAGGGTCAATTGTTTTAAAGGCATGTTTTGTTGGCTTGTTATCTAGTCAATCATTTGTATGTAGATGTAAAGATATGGAGGTGTTGACAAGATGTGAAATCTATTTCTTTTGTTGAAGCAAGAGTTTAGGCCATCCAGTTGTTATCTGTAATCTTGTTGTTGTTAACAATTGTTGTTGACAGTATGTCAAATAGGTAGAAATGAAAATTTTGTGAAGCAAATGTAACTTCACATTGGTTTGAGCCACCTTGGATCAATGATCAAGGTAGAGAAGTTCAAACTACCTTCTGTGACCTTCTCAGTAGGAGTTCCATAGGAAGTCAAGGAGGAAGATAGTTCTTCCCAGGAAGACAAGCACATCCAGAAAGGGAGTGTTCAAAGGCTTTGGTTCAGAGGCACCGTTAGAGCCTAGATTGACCTCAGGCAAATTGAAGCAATTCTAGGTTAACCACAAACCATGCTTAACCTGGTAGCTAGCCCTACCAGGTTGGGAGAGGGCTCTCTCCTTATGAATCTTAGTCAAGATGACTGGATCAAATATGGATTTTAGGCTAGGTATAGTATCTCTAGGGTTTTTTTATTGATTTTTTTGGTTTTGTTGTTGGATCAAATGGAGTAGGCAGCTTTGGGTCCGAGAAATCAAGTCAGGATGCAGGGTGTTCTGTGGGGAAAGGTAGGTAGGTGTTTTGGCACTTGGAATTGAGTGATATGAGAGGTATAAGACTGGTGAGTAGCTGAGGAGGGCATGCAAAGATCATGTATCCTTCTCAAATAGTAGAAAACATCAAAAACTGAATATGTTCCCAAGGCAGAGCACTGTAAACAATGTATTCTACCTATCTATCTTGATATTGTTCAGCTAGAAGAAATGAATTAGATTGTGGCACACATAACAAATGAGAAATACCAGTAATAGAAGAAGAAACTATGCAAAAACACTTTACCACAAGTATCCCATAAAAATAGTTGCAAATCCTGATTTATTTCCTTGCCAAACTACTGATAAGAATGTACAATGTAGCTCAGAGCATCCAAGAGAGTCCAACCTTTGCTAATGACTGAAAAAATACATAATATAGACATCAAACCACCTATGCTAGCTATCAGGGGTCAAATCCAAGAGATAAGGAACTGTTACAACCATTTCCAAAAAAGGAAAAGGAATATAGGCAGTGAAACAACTTGACTCTATAAGCATAGAAACTCATTCATTAACCCCCAAACCACCTCAAACTGATGAATCTACCCTATGAGATCATTTCACAATTACATTTACATACCATGTCATTAATTACAATCCTAAATTCATCCATGAAGAGAGAAAAAGTCAACTTGCAATGAAAGTAGGTGAAAACTGGATCTTTTAGCAAACTGGCTCTATGCGCAACACCATTGTCTAGGTGCATAATGCTGCTTCAGACCCAGTTTTGGAGGCCTTCCCCTTAGCCAAATTGAGCCCAAGCTAGCTCATTGGAAAGGAATTCCTATCTAGTTTCCATAATATCTTGAATTGTTTCATTTGGAGGTCATTTCCCCCCTAAAAAGTAAAATATCCCAAGGCTTCTTCTGTGTGTCCAAAAAGAGGGAGAGAGGTCATTGTTTGGTAGTTTTTTGACCTTTTGGTGACCTAGTTTTGCTCCAAAATTGTTGAGATTTTTTGGGTTTGATGCTCTCATCATGCTGAATCTAGATATATAAACCATTTCTTAAAAAACTCCTCCAGTGAAAAGTGCAGCGTCAGTGGTGCTGCGCACCTAGGGCAATTTTCTGTGTTCAAACTTTCAAAATGTTAAAAATTTATCAAAACTTGCCCAGATTTGGCACAAGGCACCATCATTAGTTTCTTTGATGGGCTAGTGAGGCTTCAACCAATATTTTCAACTTGTATTGCTCCTTTTTTCTCCTCAAGACCTTCCTCAACCTAGCCTTAAGCTTCCTCATTCTTATATTGCAGATCTTGTTCAAAGTCATGTAGTGGTAGGCCATGTGGTGAAGTGTCTTCTTGTCTCTATTGGCATTCTCAATCAGCCCCACAAGGTGTATATTAACCCTCTCAAGCAAATTTTCCTGGTCATTCTTGATCTCTTGTTCAGTTGAAGTCAACTTGACCTTGTCCTTCTTAGCCTTTTGCCTATTTTCCTTGATCATTTGGAGCTCCATGAGGACTTGCTTGTCGCTCAATTGCTTTTTTTCTTGCTCTAGATATTTAATGACCCACTTAGCGCTCTCTAAGTTATTTGACAAGAATTGTATCTTAGCTTCTTGTTCTTTTATGATCAAGTCTTTGGTAGTCTTTAGATCTTGAGTTTCCAAGTCAATGACATCAACTCGTTGTGTCTCCTCATGATCAACAAGGTCAAAATCTCTTTCTTGCTCATCACTAAGATCCTTCTTATGCATCTTTTTCTTACCTTTACCTTTGCCCTTGCTTTGTTGCTCAACCTATACCTGTTTAGCTGAAGAAGAAGGCAAAGCCCCTTCCACTCCTTGTGGAGATGGCATTTGCATGTAACCTGATGATGAAGGCGAGACCCCTTCCACACCTTGTGGAGATAATACTCGCTTAGCAGCTACAAAAATTTACCTAGTGCCCCTCTCATATGTCACAAACATTGACACTCCAACAGTTTCAGTCTCTTTGAACTTTTCATGTCCTAAAGGTCCACCTTCTTCATGATGCATTGATGAAAATATTTGTGGGCCTTTGAACATCTCATGAGAAATGAAAGTCTCCCATGGCATGTTAAGAAGGTTCAGCTGATGTAGAACAATGATTTTAATCAAAGAGTAGTGGAAAATGCTATTCAACTGCCGAGGGTTGTTGGGTTGTGTTATATTCTTTCCACGACTAACCTACGTAGTGAACCGGGGGGTTAGAGGGGGGGCAGAGCCCCCCCCTCGTTGCGTCGATTGCGCAGCGGGGGGTGGGTAGGCCCCCTCTACGGGGTTCGGGGCAACGCCCCGAGAGATTTTTTTTGGACCCTATATTAGGTTGGGCGAACCTACCTATGGTTTTCGGTCCATGGTTTTGGAAGCGATGGTTTTCGTTCCATGGTATTGGATGCTTCGGCATGTATAAATATGTATTGTAACATTGAAAGGAATATAATGAAAAATCAAGCTGGTAGTCTCGGTTTTGAGATCCACTGGGAAATCTCTGTGTATATGTGTTTTATGTGTTATGCTCTCGCATTTTTATTTTTCTTGTGATTTAGAATTCGTATGCAGGTAATTTCTGTATGGGGTTAAAACCTACATTTGGTATCAGAGCTGTTTTGGTTTCAAGGGGACGCCTTTGTTGCTGAGGGGTTTCGCTCGAGCCTGTGGTAGACCCTGTTCAGTGGGAGATCTGCGAGATCGATTCTGGTGGTGAAAGAAGATGGCGAGCAGCGGAAAGATAGAGTTTGAGAAGTTCAATGGTCAGAGTTTTGAGTTGTGGAAACTCAAGATGGAGGATCTGTTGGTGGATAAAGATCAGTGGATCACGGTAGATCCGGGTACTAAACCAACGAGAGTGACCGATGAAGAATGGAAGAAGTTGGATCGGAAGGCAAAGAGCACAAATACGATTGTGTGTCTCAGATTCAGTATTGTTGAATGTATCAGGGGAAGCTACGGCGAAGGCTTTGTGGGACAAGTTAGGGACTTTGTACCAATCTAAGTCTCTGGTGAATAAACTGTTCCTGCGGAAAAAGCTGTATACCTAAGGATGAAAGATGGAGACTCAGTGACAGAGCATCTGAATGCATTTAATACTCTGGTAAGTCAGTTATTATCTATTGATATTAAAATTTCAGATGAAGATAAGTGCATCAGTTTGTTGTGTTCTCTACCAGACTCGTGGGATAGTCTGGTTATGCAATAGGTAGCAATGCAACTGCTTTGCAGTTTGATGAAATAGTCTCAGCCTTGCTGACGGAGGAGATGAGACGGAAAAATATGGACAACCAGAATGGTGATGCCTTGTCTGTACGACGACGGTCCCAGAACAGAAACAAAAAATAAGTCATCGAGTGGGAGATCTAAATCTAGAGGGAGATCTAAATCTCCAGGAAAACCTACAGGTGGTGTGCTGGAAATGTGGAAAGGAAGGGCACTTCAAAAGGGAGTGTAAATCTAAAGTTCCTGATAAAGGAAAGGGTTTTGATGATGCTCCTTCTGCAGAGGCGAAAACCACCTCAGATGAAGGTGGGGATGTGTACTTGGCTTCTCAAGTACACATGTAGATCATGAGGCATGGTTGATTGACTCAGGTGCATCCTTTCACTTCACTCCCCATAGAGAGTGGTTCTGCGAGTATGAGAAAGACGATGGTGGTGATGTCTTCTTAGGAGATGATAGGAAGGCTAGAATCATTGGTCGCGGAAAAGTAAAGTTGAAGTTGCAAGGTGGAAGCGTTAGAACCCTTTTGGGTGTTCTGCATATTCCTGCGTTGGCCAGAAATCTGATTTCTGTAAGCAAGTTGGATGATGCAGGTGTAAAGACAGTGTTTGAGAAGGATACCTGCAAGATGGTTCGAGGAGCACTGGTATTGATGCGGGGAGTTCAGATTGGAACTCTGTACAAGCTGCAAGGTAGCACTGTTGTTGGCGGGTGTAATAGTTCTATGGTTCCTGAAAATGGAGTAGAAAATCTAGTGGTCTCTGGAGAGAAGACCATGCTGTGGCATCAAAGGCTTGGACATATTGGAGAGAAGGGCCTTCGAATACTTCATGGTAAAGGTATGGTAGAAGGTATGAGTAATAGTTCTCTGGATTTTTATTTCTGTGAAAATTGTGTATATGGGAAGCAGAATCGGGTGAGTTTCCCCTCTGGTGGTAAGAGGACGAAACAAATATTAGAGCTTGTGCACAGTGATGTGTTTGGACCTGTGAAAGTTCCATCACTGGGTTAGTCTGTGTACTATGTATCATTTATAGATGACTTCTCAAGGAATACATGGATATATTTCCTTAAGAAGAAATCTGAAGTCTGTGATAAGTTTAAAGAATTTAAGGCTCTGGTGGAAAATCAGACAGAGAAGAAGATAAAGGTGCTGAGGACAGATAATGGTGGAGAATTTTGCATCAAGGAATTTGAAGAATTTTGTAAGAAGTGTGGTATAGCATGACAGAAGACTACTCCATATACAGCTCAGCAAAATGGAGTCGCAAAAAGAATGAACAAGACGTTGATGGAAAGGGCAAGAAGCATGCTCAGTGGTGCCGGGTTAGGACAAGAATTCTGGGCAGAGGCAGTGGATACTGCATGTTACTTGGTCAACAGGTTACCTTCATCAGCGTTGGAGGATAAGACTCCACAAGAAGTATGGACTGGTAATAAACCCTCTCTTTCACATCTGAGGGTATTTGGATGTGATGCATATGTACATGTTCCAAAGGAGAAACGAACCAAGTTGGATAGTAAATCTGAAAAGTGCATCTTATTGGGTATAAGGATGGTTTAAAGGGTTATAAGCTTTGGAACCCAGTAACAAGGAAGGTTGTGTACAATTGAGATGTGGTGTTCAGAGAGGTGAAAGATGTTATTAAACATGAAGTCCAACCAATGGAACCTGTGAAGATAGAGTTTGAACTAAAGGAGGAAGAATCAGACTCTGTAGCAGAGGAGGAATCAGAAGATGAAGAGCCACAAACTCCGGCTATGAGAAGATTAGCTCGAGAAAGAAGGCAGCCAGAAAGGTATAGTCCATCTGCTTTCTGTTCAAACTTTGCTTTGTCTGTTACTGATGATGATCCCAGAACTGTGAAGGAAGCAGTGGATTCAGGGGATGGAAAACTCTGGAAAGAGGCCATGGTTGATGAAATGGCATCTTTGCACAAAAATGAGGCTTGGGATCTGGTGGAGTTGCCGGCTGGAAGGAAACCCATTGGCAGCAAATGGGTGTTCAAGAAGAAGACAGATGCAGAAGGGAAGGTGGAGAAATACAAAGCTCGGTTGGTAGCAAAAGGTTATTC
>APFE030386277.1:0-10442 GCA_000404065.3 Pinus taeda | reverse complement strand
TAGTAATTTTGAAACATATCCTAGGTTAAGTCATGAATTGTGTATGTAAAATTAAATTAGAATTTATCATTTTATAAATATAAATATAAATTATAAGAGAAAGACAAAATATTTTAATAAGAATGATTTAAATTAATTTGGTTGATTAAATGAGAAAATATTTTAATAAGGTTGGTTGCGAAATAAGGCCCTGGAAAAGACCAAAAGAAGTGTGGGAGGAAAGAGTATGCATTTTTTTGTTTTTCCAGAAAATTGAAAATAGAAAAACATTTCATATTATAATGCCAGGCCTTCAAAGACAACAGAGAAAGTTATGCAGATATTATGGCAACTAGCTTTTGGGATAATCTATTTAGTGAGGGGTTTGTTCAGGATCTGAGAGCGTTTATTGTGAAGCTTCCCAGGAAAAGGGTTGAATACATCAACCAAATGAAGAAGCTTTTGGGATAATCTATTTAGCTAGGGGTTTGTCGAGAAGCTGAGAGCGTTTATTGTGAAGCTTCGGAGGAAAAGGGTTGAATACATCAACCAAATGAAGAAGCTCCTGGGATAATCTATTTAGTGAAGGGTTTGTCGAGAAGCTGAGAGCGTTTATTGTGAAGTTTCCCACGAAAAAGATCGAATACATCAACCAAATGAAAAAGCAATATGTCCCATAAACTATAATTTTTTTTCTTTCTTTATGATGTATTCAACATTTTATAATTAAGAAAAATTAAAATGTCATATATATCTTTCCATAAAAATATATAAGTTCTACATTTGTGAAAGTTTTATTTTAATGATGTTACTTCATCTAATCATTTTATTAAAATTAATTTATTTAATTTAAAATTACTTTTATTAAATAAATTAATTAATTACTCAATTAAGTTATTCAGGTAAGACCTGTAGTTAAGTTAGTCATGTGAGACCTGTTATTGATGAAAGAATAAAAGTTCAAATTGGATCATATCTTGAGATTACGACTACTATTCGCATAAGTAAATATTTACACTGATCTTTTTAATTTAAATCCATAGTTTTTAATAATAACCTAATCATATGAGATGTTTCTAGAGGATTGTTGTTAAATAATAATTGGATTTGTTATATCGTATACTTTGTTTGGCTTGTTTAGTGAAATGGCATATATATTGTGGTAGGGTCCACTAGGCATTTTCTTTTAGAATCAACGTTGCCACTTACATGGATGAACGTTTTCTTCAATGGTTCATAAATCTCAAGTCCATTGTCTTGCATTCCATACTCTCTTTATAATACGGTGACACATCGAGATACCTTTTTCTTCATGGCTAACCTATTATTATTTTTATAATATGATCAGGGATCCCACTAGGTGGTATAAATTCTAGCAATTAGGGTGCACACATTTGGACTTATTAGAGGAGTGCAGGGTTGGGTTACTTTTACTTTAACAACTTTTTTAATGACAATGTTGTATTTTGATAGGTACAAATTTACATCTTTATCTTTTAAGCAAATAGGTGGTTGGTGCGAGTGTAGGTGTAGGGAGGGGAGGAAAGGTGAGGAGTGGAGTGGAGTGGAGTGGAGTGGAGTGGAGTGGAGTGGAGTGGAAATAAAGATACTTGAATGGAGTTTAGAGCTATAAAATATATTTCAAAATGTTTAATATGATGTAATTGATTGGTATTTATATATTTATGTTTTATATTTTATAAAGGAGTATAAGGAGGTGGAGTGTATTATTATTTTTTTAATAAATTAGTTTGGGTTTAATTTTTTCCATTCTAAAAGAGGTTTACATTTTAAGAGATGTGATCCCTCTTAGTTTTTGGTAGATCCCGAATTAAGATGGATTTAGGTCAATTTAATTTCCCTCTTTAAATAAGTTATTTTACATGAATACCATGGGTTGTCATATACTTTGAGCTCAAAAATTAGTGATAAAATCAAGTTTATATTAACTACCTAAGAAAAAGTTAATAGAAATAATAATAATAACGTAGAATTTGAGAATTCAAACTTAAATCACAATTTAGGTTCTTGAGTCACGTGTTTCTAACCACTGAGTGTGGTTCTTCAAAAGTTCTTGAGTCATGTGTTTCTAACCACTAAGTGTGGTTCTTCAAAAGTCTTGATGATGAACCACACTTAGTGGTTCGAAATGCGTTGACTCAAGAATATGAAATGTGGTTTAATTACATTACACCCGTCTAGATCCATGTTAACTCTTGATCTTCCAATCAAATATATTTTCAGCCTAAAAGAGGTTTGCATCTAGATTTGATCTCTCTCTCGGCTTGGTAGTTAAGATGGATCTAGGATGATTTAACTTCCCCATTTAAGTAAGCTATATTCCACATGAATACCATGGGTCAATACCAAGAAGTTATTTTTATTTTAATATTATTTTTTTATTATTTGTATTTTATTTTGACCTGAGTAAAAATATTGTCACTTTTTTTTTTTTAGTTTAATAGTCATTTTTATGTAATTAATCATTGTGTCAGTAGAAGGGTAACTAACTTTATGGACACCTACATTAAGATGAATATCATGGTATGTTGACATTTACATGACACCACAATTCACACTTCATAGACAAGGTAAGATATCACATAATATGGCATAATATGAGAGGAGATTTAAGTCATAAAACTATTCATAGATGAAATTTGTTTGTGACATATATCACACAAATCCTATGTATATTGCTATGTATGTAAAATCAATACACACATAAGATTTACTAAATATTGAAAAATCAAATCTATTAACCTTTGAAGTTACTCTAAAAGTGCTTACAACATGTTGGGGGTGCCTCTTGAGAGTTAGGGTGCATCGTGTATGTCAAGCCCTAAATGGTCTAAGATTGATTCACACATGGAAGATGATCTTTGAAGGATGTGCTTAATTGAGATAGTTTACTTGATGGATTCTTAACCTCATATCTTGCTCCCTTAGTGTCCTTCCCTTGGGCGTTTGAGTTCTCTTGACAATTTTGTGGCCACCCTACATTGAGGCCCCATTAAGGATCCACCTGATTGGAGAGTGTTTCACATGAAATGAGTACAATTATACAACTAGGAGGAGGGCATAAAACCTTAATTAGCATGTGATGACTTGGATTCATGTTTGAATTATTAGGCATGGCTTGGGAATGCTTGGGGCTTTGACAATATTCTTGCAAAAGCAACTAACCTAGTGGAGTACATTTCTTAGAAGGATTATTGGATTTTGTCAAGGTAATTGATAAAGGGATGTGGACTTGCCTTGTGTCGCTATGTCATCTTTGGAGCCATTATTGTCCACAACATCACCTTTAAGCATGACACATGTACTATAGAGAATAACATATCGCTTGTGTTGGCCTATAAGTGCTCATTGTAGGTTGCTCATAAGGGATAACAACTACATTGTATTGTTGGTCTCGCTTACCTCTCATATAAATAGATAAAGGAGAGAGTCTTTCCATTCATACATGTTTATTTGCTCACTTGTATTACTGTTATGATGAGATGCAACTTAGAGAAGAGTCCACACTAGCAACCCTCTCCTCTCCCCCTCTCTCTAGAGTCTTCACATGGGATTTATCTCTTTCTCTCTTGAGTTGCTAGGGTTTCTTGGTCTTCTTGGAGTATCTTATGTTAGATACCTAATCCTCAATATTGTGGTAAATTGTAAAAATGATTGTAAATATTAATTTAGAAGAAATATGAAGAGTTAGTAGTGAATAGGAAGAGTCATTTGGATCTCTTAGAAGATAAAACAAAAGGTCACTTATAATTATATTTAGGTATGGATTACTTAATTAAAATTCTTTTTGGTCCACTTCATCTCACTCCTTAATTCATCAATCACTCTTGGGGAAATTTCAATGCAATATAAATAAAGTCGACTTTAATTATAAAAGAAAATGTTAAATAAATTCATCTCACGATCCCATTTTACTACACAATGTTTTCATTATAATTGTCCAATTAAAAATTTGTTGGAGATTATTATTATTATAATACATCTTGGAGATTATTATATTATTGCATTTTGCGTGCCTCTATGCACTGCATCCCTGGTACCTCTGCAGAGAGAATATACTCCCAAGACTATTAGCATTTCCACATCCACTAGTAGAAGAAAAGATCGTTGGAATTTATGTTAGATCAAAGATAAATTGTAATACATCAATAAAGGTGACATGCTTGACTAAACCTGTGTTTCCTAAAGTTTCTAAAGACCATTAGCATCTGGACCAACACATTTCCTTCTTGATGGGCATTTCATCTCCATTACCTAGTCGTCACTAGTCCAGTGCGTGTCCAAGTGACATTTTGTCAGGGAATATCACATATGATCTTAACTTAAACATGAACGCAACAAATTATAGATATAACCATAAATACAAAGATGCAACATAAATAACACTTCATTTCATTAATATCAAATACTGAAATATGCTTACAAACATAATGGAAAATAAACCAGCTCGAGCGATGGTAGCTTATCTACAAGAAGAGATGTGGGGGCTACATGCCTTTGAACTGAGTTACAATGACGCTTAAGGGCCTATTTATTATTGAACATCAAGGGAAAACCCTAACCCCAAGAAATGGAACACCAAAATTTTGTGGGCCCTGTTGGGGTTAGTTGGGCAGCCAACTTCCTAGGGTCGTAACTTGGTCATATTATCTCCATTTGGTGTGTAAGATATCTTGTTGGAAATCTCTCTCCTAGTACTACAGGATTTGTGGTAGGCCCTTACCTATGGCTATGGGCTTGTTACGGACCTCAAAAATACTATTTAGGGGGTCAAAACTGCTCCAGAAGTTCATGACGCGAAAAAACTACTATAAATAGTAAATGTTGCAATAGACAAGGAAACAAATGAAACAAACTAGAGATTTAGGTGGAATAGGTGGATGGCCACCAATATCCACCCATATCATTCCTCCCTCCTTAGGAAGTAATGGTCCCCAGTGCGTGCAGAGCCTCCATGAGGTGAGGAAATTGATGTTGAACTTGGTCCCGGGTGAACCAGTTGCCCTGGTGAAGGAGTTGGCCTTCTTTGAAAACTCGATATAGTTGGATCCTCTATTGGCAAGTGTTCTTGATCTGCGAGTCCGTGATATGATTAGTTATGGCTTGTTCCATGCAGTTTGGGTTTAGCTCTATTGGTGTGAGTTGTTCTGCAATGTCAGATGTGTCCAACAATGGTGGAAATTATGGTCGAAGGCAATCTACATTGAACATTGGGTGCAACCTAATAAAATCTTTAAATTAAATATTGAACCAAATATTGAAGGCCCCAACCTTCTCTCTTCCTCCAGGGACCACGTTTCATAAATTTTCAGTCTGGATACTCTTGGAACACAACACCATAATATGAAGGCCACATTTCATCCAATTTTCATACTGGACCCATCAACAACATTGAAGCTCAAAGTCAATCACCACTGTAATACAACCATCAAATACATCTGCATTAACCAATCATTGAAACTCAATCATCAATTTCTGAATCAACCACAACTGAATCACTGAAGGCCCATCATCACTGAAGCAAATCACAATCAACCAATCAATTTGAACATTTAGTATATTGTCATAAAAAACAACAGTCACCAGAGTAGAACCCATAATTCTGCAACAACAGCCAAATCCAACTACAACCTCAAATATCATATCTCATAATGTATACACTGCTTTGATGAACCGAACCAGCGTGTATACGCGCTTTTACCAAAACCAACCAACGTATACATCTGCAAATATTAATTCATAATTTTGCAGCTATTCCAGACTTCAGTCATACCCAGATCATAACATTTACAGAACAACACATACGTCAATATTCAGATCTAGATTATACATGATCAAACCATATAATGATAATTCATTTCAAGCCTTAAGATCTCGATCCATCATTAGATCTTATCCCTCATCAACCGCTAAAGTTCATCCTTGGTTCAGATCAAGCAAAGCACCATCAGTTGATAACCTGCATACTAGATCTCACACTTCATCAAATATTCAATACTTTCTCAGCTTGGCCTAATGATCTTCTCCTCCTTATATAGTTTTAGGCCTTTCTCAATACCATGGACCAAAACCACTTAAGACCAATACCTTGGACCCAATACCTAGGGTCAATACCTCGGACCAAATACCTTGGACCAATACCATGGATCAAAATACCATGGACCAAATACCTCAGACCAGAAACTTAGTTTTCCAAGATATACGTGCTTTTCCTTCTGTGAAAGTGCGTGTGTATGTATATTGATATGTAATTCTTTGTTGTTGTCATGGTGCACTGTGATCTTTCATCTGAGTGAGTTGTCGTCAAGGACAACCCTTGTATCATAATGCCAACAATATATATGTTTTATTACAACACTATGGGTTAACACCATGGCTTATCAATACCACATGCCCAAAAAGCCATAACTCACTTCATATGACATTTTTTTAATGGATCAATCTAATTAAAAAGGTAAAAAACATAACTATTATAGAGATAAATCTCAACATTTGATTTAGGTATACTATTATGAATATTCTAGAATATTCCATATAGATTAAATCTCTACCATCTATTTAATAATTATTGATAATTGAATTAAATTATAGAAGTCCAATTTCAAAATAAACAGTATAATATATATATATAAAGAGTACTTCATTTTAAAAATGGTAACCAAAATAAAATCTAAATTCTTTACTACACAAGACCATACATGATTAATAATATAACTTCAAATTGTTATAACGAGCCTAGATCTATCTTAACCCCAATCTATCAAGAGTCGAGCGGGATCAAATTTCTCAAGGTGCAAACCTCTTTTTTGAGTACAAAATTTGAGGAAAGGTTTGCACCACGAGACATTTGATCCCTCTTGACACTTGATAGATTTTGGGTTAAGATGGATCTAGGTTTTTTATATAATACTATATAGTATCTGTATTTGTATCTATGTGTCTCTTTCTTATTACCTTTTTATATCCCACCCCCCAAAGATACACACTCTCTCTCCATATCTATATATATCTCTCTCCCTCCCTCCCTCTTTTTCTCCCTCTCTCTCCCTCCCTCTTCCTTCTCACTATGCTCTCTCCCTCTCTCTCTCTCCATCTCTTCCTTGTCACTCCCTCTCTCTCTCTCTCCACCTTTCTCCCTCTATGTCTTTCTTGTTGAAACCTAATCCTCATGATTGGGTGAATATAATGTAAATAGATAAATAAGTAATATGAACAGTCATCGGGAGATGAAGTGAACAATGTCTCTCTCATGTATATAATGAAGACCTACCTGAAGGAATAAACACAAATCAATTTTTGGTTGAGGAGTTACTGCCTGGTCTGACATTTCTTATTTCCTCCCCGTCTCTTCCCCTCTAACTCAATCTCTCTCTCCCTCTCTCTCTCATCTCTCTTGAGTCCTCTCTCTCGTTGTTTCTCTTCAACCTCCTTTTGTCTCCCCCCCATCACTCTCTCCCTCTCTCTTCCCCCCAACTCTGTCATTATCTCCCTCCCTCTCTCCTTCTCTCTCTCTCCTCCATCTATGTGTATCTCTCTCTCTCTTCCCCTTCTCTCCCTAATTCTCTCCTTTCCTCCTCTCTCTTTCCTCCTCTCCTCTCTCATTCACTCCCTCTCCATCTCTCCCTTGTCTCTCTCTCTCCCCCTTGTCTCTCTCCCCTCCTCTATATCTTCCTTCCTCTCTTTTCCTCTGTTTCTCCCTCCAACTCTATCACAATCTACTCCCCTCACTCTCTTATATTTGATCCCATTGTATTATGTTTAAGAAAGTATATAAATTAAAAAACCTCAATTGGTTGTAAAATATTAAACCTATATTTTGGATCAATCATATCGAAGAAAATACAATAATGAAAAACTTAAAAGTATCATGCAATATCTTTCATTCTTAGTCACTTTGTTTGGTCGAACTGATAAATTAAAAAAACTCAACTGGTTGTAAAATATTAAACCTATATTTTGGATCAATCATATCAAAGAAAATACAATAATGAAAAACTTAAAAGAATCATGCACTATCTTTCATTATTAGTCACTTTGCTTGGTCTAATTGTTTGGATCCTTAGTTAAGATGAATCTATGATGGTTCTTAATAATATTATTTACATTATATAAATTTCACAACTTTATATATAAAATTTTCTCATTCTTAATTTTATTAAAACCTTGATTTAATTTCTACGAGAAAATTTTTAGTAGTTGTGAGGATAGAGGGTTTAGATAGATCTCAAGAGTAATTATAACATTTATCCTCTTAGATTTAATTGAAAAATGTTATAAAATTAAATGAAAATGAAATATTCATAAAATATTTTGATTGTGAAATAAGTTATGGTTTTTGGCCATGTGGTATTGATAAGCCATAGTATTTGCCCATGGTATTGTAACAAAGCCTATTTACAAGTTAAGAATATCCATGGCGAAGTGGGGGTGAATATCCATTGTAACAATCTTGTCATATTTGTTATAAAATATTTTGATTGTGAAATATGTTATGATTTTTGGGCATGTGGTATTGATAAGCCATGGTATTGGCCCATGGTATTGTAACAAAGTCTATTCATAAGTTCATAATATTAATGGCAAATTAGGGGTGAATATCCATGGTTAAGAATATTGTCATATTGTTATAAAATATTTTGATTGTGAAATAAGTTATTGTTTTTGGGCAGGTATATTAACAAAGCTCACGAGTTAATAACAAAATAAAAATATAACAAATTGAATTTTATTATTTTTATTATTAATTGAGCCAATATTTAAATGTTTGAGCTCATCTTTAATTTTTTATTTATTATATTACTTTTAAATTTGTATTTATTATTTTAAACTTTTTGTTTAGTACTTTTAAGGCAACATTTAAATGTTTACATGCATCCTTTATATCACTTTTAACTTTTAATTATTTTTTATTGAATGGACGTTTAAAATTGTTTACATACTTACATTACATCTACACATTTATACTATACACCCAATAATATACTCATTACAAGTTCAATATGTTATTAAATAAAGTTTATGTGGAAACATAACACTCATAACATAACCATTTAAACTAAATCTACCACTACCAACCAGTTACCAATGAGTTAGGTCAAATTTATGCTATTTGTTTTAATTTAATAAAGTTTAACTATATAAATAATACATAATAAATTGCCATTTTACAATCATTACTTTTAATTAATACAATGTGCTCATTCTTGAATATAATATCTTTATAATATATAATAATATTATATAATATATTATATATATATATATATATAGATCATTTTTTTTGGTAAAATATAAATTTAAATGTTTTTTTTTATTGGTTAACAAGCTTTCATTATATTATCAGAAAAATAATGAGTACAAAAATCATCTCGAGAGGCTCATCTTTCTCATGCAGAGTAGTCTTGGGGAACATAAGGCCTCGAGGAAGACAGTGACAACCCATGCCAACAATTGTTTTCCGGTGGCCTATTAGCCATAAAATATATCTCCAAAAATAGCAAAACTCCAAATAGTAGACATCCTCATATCAGGGGGACAGATTAGGTAGGAAGACAGGAGGGGGAACAATGAGTCCATCATGCTCATGCATGTAGAAGTCGATATGCTCCACCCTCTCCTCTAAGGTGCGAAGGTGGTCATTTGTGTGTCAATGTTGTCGTTAGAGACTTTCCATCGTGTCCAGGATCTTGTTATGGATGTCCTTGATGTAGGCAACTAATTCGTTACGATCCCCATAGCACTGGTCCCTTAGGGTGTCAATGTTTAGCTAGATATTTCGCAGTTGGCCTACAATTGAGTCCAAAGTGGCGGGAGCTTCGAATTGGCCCGTTAAACGAGTAGGAGTTAGCATTGCTCCCTCTTTCGTGTCCTGACTGTCTAAATGGTCAAAGGACAAATGACTACCCTCACCCTACTGCTACTGCCCTTCATGGAGAGGAGTGACTCTCCCCTCCCCACCCTTGCCTCAGACAACCCTGTTAGTGCGACATAGAGGCCAAATGAAACCAAGTGGGGTAACCGAGGCCGCAAAGCAGGCAAAACCAAGGTGGGAGGTGAGGCGACGCTTCTATGGAAGGACTCCAGCACTGTCCCATTGAACTCCCGCTCTGGTATTACCACTGTCGTCATTGATAATAGAGATCACAAAGTAGTTGGAGGAGCACAAAAACGTCGGCACCACATCGGCCTTGCCACCCCCCCTGTCATGACCCCAATTCTTTTTTTCTGAATTGAGCTACGTGCAGCACCGACTAAATGACTCCAACCATTAATTTCCTTTACATTTTCCGGACTACGCCTACTTACTTCTTCATTAATCATTATTAAATAGTTGTGTGTAATTACTTAATAAAAACAGTCACAACATAACATCAATGCTAGAGATACATCATTTATTCAATAATTCGGTTTTATATAAAAATCTGCAAATTTTACAATTTCTA
>APFE030386276.1:16076-58722 GCA_000404065.3 Pinus taeda | reverse complement strand
TTTTGCTGAAATTTCTTGCTGTAAAAAGACATTTTTTAGAAATAAAGAAGAGCTCTCAAACTGGTTTTCCCCAAGAGTTGTAGGGGGTTTTTCCAGGGTCACGTTGACCAAAAATATCAGTGTTTTAATGTGTTTTAATGGCTGTTTATTACTGCTGATTTTTATTTCTGCAATTTCCAACATTCTGTAAATTTTCCAGAATTTGTGTTTTCAGCAAATTTATTTTTTTCAACTTGTTGAATGTATGGTTATGGGAAAGGGCATTTAACTACATGGGAGAAATAAGGAGAAACTGAAAACCTGGGTGGGAAAACATAAATTTTAACATTCTTGTCTTGGAGCTTCTTATATTAGAAATCTGTTGCTGGTTGGATATATTCTCTTACATGTAAGTGCAATTTTGATGTTATTTTCTTTTACTTTGTTGCATACATTGATCATGAGATTTTCGCTATTTTTTGGCTAGTTGTTGCATGCATTTACGGCATCAATGTGGATCTATGTCTCTATATAGTTTATATCTATGTATGAGTCATGTTTGATGAACGAATTATCCTAGATGTCGAAGTTACCTTGACAAGCCTTCTCCATTTGCAATGAAGTATAAATGCTTTTAAGGTCACTTTTCTTCTCTTGCCCTTAACATTGGATGAATTTGACTTTGAGAGCCTCCTTGAACAAGAAACGAGATCCATCTTCATAGTTCTCCTTTACTCCATATCCCCAAGAGGAATTAGGCACTAATCCATCAAAAGGTGGTCACTTTAAACCTATTTCTTCACCTTTTCCTCTTTTTTCTAGGTCTAGCCACACTGGGCCACCTAGGGCATCAATTTCACGACAAAGTAGCCCTCCAAAAAGTTTGATCTCATAGTCTCGAATTTTCAAGCCCACTCTGATGGTGGAGTTGTGACATAACCCAAGCCCTAGCTTTGAGACCAAACTTTGCCCTAGCATCCCCAAGGCTAGTGCCTCATAGGATCAATTTGACATTGTTAAGTGAAGATTCTTGCTTTGATCCTTTCCCCCTCCTTGTCTAGATTAAGAACAGCATTGGTTGCTAAATTCGTGCCCCTTAACCTAAGCTAGATCCACTTGGTCTCGTGTAGTCTTGCATCTTTGGAAAGCCTATTCTTCATGAACCATCTAGGATACCAATTTCAATAAGGATTTTAGGGATTGGGAAACTCTTTCACAAGTCATATTCCCTAAACCTAACCCTCAAATCCCCACATCCTTCTCCTAGAAGACATTGTACCTAGCTTAGAAAGCAAGCAAGCTCCATTCTTGACCCTCTTCTGGAAAGGGATTGCTTGAGTCACTTTATATCAATTTGTTGATTTATCCTTCTTTTGTGACTCCATATATACTGGGTCTCCTCCCAGTAGTGAAAGTCAGTAAAGCGTAGGGACCCTTACTTGAGATGAGTGATAGTGGGCTAAGTCTACATTTGTTGCCCTTGGCCTAGCATTTGACCCTTTAGGAATCCCCTTTAGGTCCCCTACTAGCTTAAGTGGTAACACGCTTGTCTTCTGCATTTTATTTTATGTTCTATCTACAGTTGTTGTCAATGTGATTTATGGTTAATGTGATTGCTATTGGAAAACTAAATTGAAATTGTCATTGGGTTGCTAAACAAACATTGAAGTAATTGTGCTACGCATAGAACATGCCATTGTTAACAAAAATTAACACAGTTTCGGAGCTTAGGTCATGACAAATCCCAAGCAAGGGAGAGAAAAGCAATCACTAAGGGGGGTATATTAGACAAGATTATTGGACTAGCCTCAATGGCTACCACATCTTACTTCAAATTTGAGGATAAGCTCAAGGACAAATTTGAATATCATGCATGGAAGATGGCTTTGGAAGAGCATGATGCCATGGACTATGTGCAAGGAAGAGTGGTAGAGCCTCCTTCAAATGCACATGTTGCTGCAAAGATGAAGTACAAGAAAGGTGAGGTCAAAGCTAAAAGAATTATCATAGGCTCCATTCAAAAGCATTTGGTTGCCTATATTTCTGATTTGGAACTTCTAAGGAGATATATGATAAGCTGGTTGGGATGTTCAAAGTGAACAATGCAAATCAAGTCCTCTTTCTCAAGAACAAGTTCAAGGACATCAAGATGGATAAAGGGGAGTCTATCCAATCCTACTTCATGAGGATCACACAAATCAAGAATGACCTATCTATTGGAGAAGTTATTGCTAACAAGGAGCTCAATCTAATTGCAATTGGAGGTCTTTCAAGAGCATGGGATGTGTTTAACACCACCATTCTCACCAATAACGGGATTCTTAGTTTCGATGAATTATTGGCTAGATGAACTCAAGAGGAGACAAGGATGATGGAGAGAGACAAGCCTTCAAATGGAAATGAACCCACTGCCTATTCCGCTCATGCAAAGAAGAAAAATAATGTTGGTCCAAGGAGACAGGGTCAAGGGTTCAAGCAGGTATTCAAAGAAGGAAGAAAATAATAGTGTTTCAATTGTAACAGGTTTGGCCACTATGCCAGAGAGTGTCCTCACAAGAAGAACTCTCCAAGGGATGATGACAACAACAATAACAAGGGCAATGGCAATCAAAGGAATAACAGGTTCAATAATAAAGGAAAAAGGAATGCTCCCGCTGCTCGATATGGAAATGGTCGACCTCCCAAAAGATCAAAAAAATCCAGGTATGAAAGTAATGTTGTAGAAAAACAAAAGAAATTTTATCTTATTTCCACTCTTTCTACCGCCTCTCCTCCGAACAGTTTGGATCATTGGTTGATTGATAATGGAGCCTCAAGGCACTTCACTGGATACAAGGAGTCCCTCTCAAATTTGGTGTAAAAGAAGACTAGTTTGAAGATCATACTTGGACATAACGCCACCTATCCCGTGAAAGGAATAGGTATTTTTACTCTTCACTTAAATAAAGGTCAAAAAGTTCATCGACGAGAAGTATTGTATGTCCCTGATTTGAAGAACATGGTGTCTATTTCTGCGATGGAAGATAAAGGCTTCAAGGTAGCATTCATTGATGGAAAGGTACGTATTTGGCAAAGAACCCCTAAAGATGCATTTACACTTGGATTTAGGGTTAAAGGTCTCTATCAAGTTGGAAGAAGTCCTTTGGGAGCTCTGACTTGTGATGCTTCACTTCAATCTGACCTATGGCACCGAAGGTTCGCCCACTTACATTATAAAGCCTTACCTAGGATAAGGAAGATGGTCACAGGCATGCCCAATTTCAACATGAATCAAGAAGGAGTTTGTCAGGGTTATGCAGTTGGGAAACTCACATGGGGACCATTCCCTTCAAGTGAAAGCCAAACTACCGATATTCTTCAAATGGTCCATTCTCACCTATCTGATATGTTACTCGTAGCATCATTGAGATGATACTTATACTATGCAATTTTTGTGGATTACTTCTCTCGTAAAACATGGATCTATGTCTTGAAGAAGATTGAGATATTAAGGACCGAATATGAATCAAATGAATTCAATAACTTGTACAGAGAGGTTGGCATTAAGAGGAAGACAATCATTCCATACACTATGAGCAAAATGAAGTTGTTGAAAGGAAGATTCAAACAATTATGGAAGCCACTCGTGCCATGCTCCATGATCAGGGTCTACTGAAGTTCTTATGGGGAGAAGTTACCAACATTGTTGTGTATGTTCAAAATAGGAGCCTGCATCAAGCACTGGATTTCAAGACACCTGAAGAAGTTTTCACTGGCAAGAAACTTGATGTTTCTCATTTTAGAATATTTGGTTGTCCCATGTATTTTCATGTGCCTAAAGAGAAAAGAAACAAATTGGAAGCATATGTGAAGAAAGGTATATTTGTGGGCTACTGTGAAAATTCAACGCCATATAGAATCTATGTGACTGGTCAAAGAGACGTGGAAATAAGCCATGATGTCACCTTTGATGAACACACTAACCTTGGGAAACCCAGAGATATCACCATTCCAAGGAAGGACAATGATGATGCTACAGAAAATCAGGATGAACATCCGACAGATGATCTTATGCCCGAAGTTAAAGGCCCGATGGATCCCATTGATTCACCTCGTGATGATCCCTCTACCTCAAAGAAAAAACCTTTGTGGCTTAATGATACTCTCAAAGATGTTGAAAGACATATTGCTCCATGAGGGACATTTCGTAAAAGTAAAAAAATCGAACAAGTATCAAGGGTACTTAGCTGCTATGAGTATTATTGTTCAAACTGAGCCATGTATGTTCGAAGAAGTCGTAAAGCACCACGTCTGGAAGGATGCAATGAATAAGGAATATGAATCTATCATGAAAAATGATGTCTGGGATGTGGTGCCTAGACCGAAGGACAAGTCTGTAGTCACCTCAAAATGGCTATACAAAATCAAACATGGAGCAAATGGGAGTGTTAAGAAATACAAGGCCAGGTTCGTTGCTCAAGGCTTCTCTCAAAAGGAAGGAGTGGAATATAATGAGATATTTGCATCGGTTGCCCGATATACCACTATCCGATCTCTTATTGCTCTTGTTGCCACTCAAGGATGGAGCCTACATCAAATGGACGTTAAGACTGCTTTCTTGCATGGCTCGCTTAAGGAGGAAGTCCACTTGGAACAACCTCAGAGGATTGAAGTACAAGATCGAAGGACACATGTATGCAAGTTGAAGAAAGCCCTCTATGGGTTGAAGCAAGCCCTTAGAACTTGGTATGAGAGAATTGATAATTGTCTTATGAAGCTGGGATTTATGAGGAGCGATGTTGATCCTAACCTATACTTCAAGGTTCAAAAGGACATGCCTCTCATTTTGGTCTTTTATGTAGATGATTTGTTTTTGACAGGTGCAGACCCTCTCATTTATCAATGCAAGAGGGAGTTGGCTTCTAAGTTCGAGATGAAGGACCTAGGAATAATGCACTACTTCCTAGGCCTAGAGGGCTGGAAAGAGCCAAGTGAGATTTTTCCTTTCTCAAGGAAAATACATTGTGAAGTTGCTCAAGAGATGTGTGATAGTGGATTGCAAGTCTATGTCTACTCCGATGGAGCTCAACTTCAAGAAGTTATGTGGAAGTGTTGTTGGGCCTGAATTGAAAACCCTTCTGAATATAGACAACTTATGAGGGCCCTAATGTTCTTGGTAAACTCCCATCCAGACATATGCTTCGTTGTGAATACATTGAGTCAATTTATGGTTGAGCCTCATCACACACATTGGATTGTTGCTAAGAATCTCTTAAGATATCTTCGTGGCACAATCAACTATGGACTGGGATACACTGTCAGGAATTTGAGGCTACATGGATATACTGATGTTGACTGAGTTGCCAATGTGGTGGATGGAAAGAGAACAACAGGATGTTGCTTCTCATTAGGGTCTGCTTCGATTTCATGGATGAGTAGGAAGAAGAAATCATTTACTTTAGCCTCGTTGAGGTTGAATACATTGCAACTAGTATGACCAATTGTGAAGTTGTTTGGTTGAGGAAGCTCTTCAGTGAGTTATTTGAGCACATACTAGATACCACCGTGATCTTCTACGACAACTAGAGTGGGATTTGCCTTTTAGAGAATCCTGTGTTCCACGACCGCTCCAAGCACATTGATATTAGGTACCACTTTATCCAGGGGATGGTACAACGGGGAGCAATAAGGCCCCAACACATCGGGACTAATGAGCAGGCCGCAGACATCCTCACGAAGCCCTTAGGGAAGATCAAATTCTTAACCTTCTGAGAGAGACTTGGAGTCATGGAAAGACCCTCCCATGAAGGTCCCACTTGAGTTGGACATTGAGCTCTGGGAGCTCTTGGGGGCTTGGGGTACTTCTTGAAGATATGAGTGACCATAGGGTGAGTGGTTCACCTTCCCTTATTGGTGCATTGTGTACGGGGCAAGTGGTTCACCTTCCCCTATTGGTGTGCAGTGTACAGGGTAAGTGGTTCACCTTTCCCCGGATACCCCATGATGGTTGACATGTGTGTAGGGTGAGTGGTTCACCTTCCCTACAATTGATGACACATGCGTAGGGTGACTAGTTCACCTTCCCCTACGGTTGACATATGCATAGGATGATGAGTGTTTCACCTTCTTCTATGGCATATGAGCAAGATGAGTGGTTCACCTTCTCCAGTTGATGCCCCAGCATACATCCTACCCATGTAGTCTGAGACTCAAGGTAAGTATCTCTCATCTGGCCAATGAGTTGGGGAAAGTGAATAGGGACCATAGCACTACCGATGGACGCATTTTGTATTGTCGTACTCCCTATGTCTAGGATGCAAGGTGTTCAACAACTTCATCTAGGATCAAGTCTGATTAAGATTCTACCTCTGGACTAACTTTTGTCAGTGGAGAGTTGTAAGCTCTTGTAACTCACTTTCGATCAATTCTTCTTCATTATTCATATCAGTGTTCAGCAGAGCAGAGATGATATAAGATTTAGAGATGGTACATGACGACAGGGTGGCATGATGATCGATGATGATGGATGGATTGGTAGGTGGAATTCTCCCTAATTGAGGAGTGTTAAAATTGGAAACTAGGGTCAAATTCCACCTTGGGACAGCTCATTTGATAGAGACGATGTTTGCACTAAATTCCTCTTTTCGAGAGGACCAAAATTGATATAAAGATCATCTAATTTTGACAAGCAGAAGTGTGTTTTTGAATTTACGCCCACACGTGTAAAATGTTCAAGTCAGCCACATCATCATGTAGGCTCATGAAGTCCAATGGATGTGACCCTTCACCCTCAACGACTTGTATAAAATTTAAATACAAGTGCCCTCTCACCTCATTTGGCATCATCATCACACACATTTCTTCTCTCTTCTTCTCTCATTGGTTCATACAGCAATTGGGCAGATCTTATCTCTCTCACAAGTATGGAAAAAGGACGAATTTTCTAGGAAAATTGCAAGGCCGAATTCTAGGATTGTTTAAAAGTTTGACCAGCGTTGACAGAGCACTTGGACTCATCCTTTGACTACCATTTTTGTGGGAAAATTTCGTTGTTTGCAAGCTGTACAGTTTGGCACAAGAACCGAGAATTTTTGGGCACTTTGACCGCAGGGCTAACTGCAGGGTTGACCGCAGCGCTGTCCGCACAGTTGACCAAGTTTGACTGCAGTTCTCAGGATTGTTTTGGGCTGAATTTGACCACCTTATCAGGCCAAATTTGACTGGGTTTGACCGAGCTTCAAGAGTATTGTTTGACTGTTGCGTTGACCATCTTTGACTTTCTAGTTAGAGTTGAGTTTGACTACAGTTGACTACCGATTTGACAAGGTTGTTTTGACTTTGATTTGGCAAGTCAATTTTGACTTTTGTACTCTCTCTTTGCTGAACATTTGATATAATAATAAGAATAATTGATCAAAGGGTTTTCCCCACATCGAGGTTTTTCCCTAACATCTGCCAAATCTTGTGAACTCTCGTCTTGGCTTGTCTTCTACATTTTATTTTATGTTCTATCTACAGTTACTATCAATGCGATTTATGGTTGATGTGATTGCTATTGGAAAACTAAATTGAAATTGTAATTAGGCTGCTAAAGGAACATTGAAGTAATTGTGCTAAGCATAGAAGATACCATTGTTAACTAAAATTAACGGATCCATCATCTGACCAAACAATGCAACAAGTATCTTTCTCATCTAGATCGCCTCACATTCTGCTTCACTGGCAGCTATGTATTCTACTTTTGCCGAGTTGAGTGTCACAAATCTATGCTTCCTATTGTACCAGGAAACAGCTGCGGACCTAACACTGAAAATCCCACCTGATGTAGTCTTTCGGTCTGATGGACGCACCGCCCAATCTACATCTGGGAAGCCACATAGCTTCACTCCCTCTGTCCGTCTATACCATAGTCCAAACTGGGTAGTGCCTCTAAGGTACCGTAGAACATGCTTAGCTACCCTCCAAAATAATTTGGTTGGCCTAACCATAGCTTGGCTCAGCTAGTTAACTGCACAACACATATCTAGTTGTGTGTTCAGAAGATACATTAGTGAACCCACCAACTGTCACTAAACGTTAGCATCCACTTCCTCACCTAAAGTGGCATCCTCTTTCCTCCAGTTGGTCGCTAGAGGTGTCTCCATGGGTTTGCAACTATCCATGCAGAAGCTTCTAGTGGGATCTGAAGCTCCCCCTTGAGAGAGCATTGCACGGCTTTATCTTCGTCAAATTTTACATCCCTTCGCACAACTGTCATTCTGAGGGGGATGGCAACTACACACGATAGTTGTGGGGAGTTTCTATGTAACCCACAAATACCCCCAATTTTGTTGTTGGCTCTAGCTTCTTCCTTGATTCTTTGAAGACATGGCAGTAAACAGAGGCTCCAAAAATCCTGAAGTGTGACACATCCAATTTTCTCCCTGAGAAAGCCTCCTCCGATGCAATCATGCCTAGAATCCGATGATGACTCCAGTGATGCAAATAGATTGTTGTGTTTCATGCCTCAACCCACGAATGCAGAGGTAGGCCTTGATCATGCAACATCGCCCTTGTTGCTCCCACAATGTTACGGTTCTTCCTCTCAGCCATCCCATTTTGTTGTGGGTTGTTGGGTGTTGTCAACTCTTGTCGAATGCCTTCTTTTGCACAGAGATTTTTAAATTCATTCGACACATACTCACCTCCATTATCACTCCTAAGATCCTTCACCTTCTTGCCCGTTTCTTTCTCAGCCAGTGCCTTGAATTCTACAAACTTGGAGAATGTCTTATCCTTCTTCCACATGAAGAAGATCCAACACTTCCATGAGAAGTCATCAATAATGATGACAAAATATATGTGCCTGGCTATGGAGGGTGTCGAGAAAGGTCCACAGACATCAAAGTGGATCCTTTCAAGGAATGCATGTGCTTTGTTATCCCAATCATGGAAGGTGGCTTTTGTGTACTTCCCCAAAGTACATCCTTTGCATACATCATGCTGCTCAAATGCTCCTTTGGGAAGGCTTGTGGTTATCTATTGCATGATCTTCAAAATGCCATTATGCAAATGACCAAGTTTTCTATGCCAAAGTTCACCAACATCGCAGCTCCGCACCTTCTCCGCCTTTGTGCTCAATGTAGCACAATCCTCCACATCTAGCTGGTACAGGTTCTTCACACGAACCCCGATCTGCTTAACCTGTCCCGCGGCTATCTGTCTCAGGAATGCCTTTCCTTTGTTGAAGATCACATCACAGCCACGTTCTTCTAAAACTACAACAAAGACAAGATTTTTCTTTAGGCCCGGACAAACATGACATCCTTGAGCCCGAGGGGAGAGCTCAACTCCCTCTGGAAGGTGACCGTACCAATCCTGGTCATGCGATACCTTCCGTCATCCCCCATCTCGATGTGCATTTGCAAATCTTTCTCGTCCAGGTCATTGAAAAAATCCTTATTTCCCATCAAGTGGAATGATTCACCTGAATGCAAGTACCACACGCTCCACATCACTGTGTTGGCCATGCATGCAATGAGGGTAAAGTCAAACTCAAACTATGAAGCCAAAGCTTCACCTCCTGCTCCTCCTGAGATCTTCTTGCTTGCCTTCTTGTGTGGACACTTTGTGGCATAGTGCCTAAATTCATGACAATGGAAGCATTTAATTTTTGACAAATCTTTCTTCTTGCCCCCTTCACTAGATTATGGTTTGGACTGGGATTTCTTCCTTTTTTCCCTTCTTTGCCTTTCTAGCCAATGCAAATTTTTCTTCATCCTCGCCCTTGGATGAAGTCTCATCTCTGGTATTCCACCTTATTTCCTCCTATACCAAATCGGACCATAAGCGCTACCAACTCAGTAGTTTCTCCATCCCATTAACCAAATCTTGATAGTTATGCCATCTCTTGGGAAGAGCCCAGTAGGGCTAGGGTTACCAAGTCTTCTTCAGGGACATTAACACTAACCCTGCCAAGTTCATCACGACACTGTGTAAACTTGCTCAGATACTACGGAATTGTGTCATTCTTCTGCATCTTGATACTTCAAAGTTTATCTTGGAGCGTCAACTTCTTGTGGTCACTACTATTCTCGAACAATTTTGTCAATGCTTTCCACATCGTGAACGAAGTTTCTTTTCCATGGAGATTCGAGACAATATGATCTCGTACTCCCTCCAAGATTATTCTCCTCGCCTTGGCTACATCTTTCTTCCACTGAGCAAGGTTCTGAGCATCAGAGGTTTGAGGTTTTGCAACATTTGTCTTGATGTATTTTAGCAATCCATTGTCATCCAACACTGCCTCCATGTGGTCCTTCCATGCAACAAAATTAGAGGTGCCTTCCAAGGCATACTTTAGCCTTAGTCCATTGAAGACCATCTTCTCAGCTCTAAAGAAATCCTGCTACACTGATCTTCAAATTCGAACCTCTGAGAAACAACTTTGAAATACCTACTCTAATGTGAATCCAACTCCAATACCATGTAAAAATTAGGTTGTAGATTTGCAACTGCTCATGAAGTTTTATTCAAAATCACAAGACACAAACCTACACTATTGCTTTGCAAACATAAATTCAAAATTTAGAACAAAAATCTCAGACATGCAAGAAGAAATAACACACATGCAACAAGTATTTTTATCTAGGGAAAGCAATTTGCTAAAAACCCTAATGCCTGCTTGCATTAATCAAATGAATAGAGATGTATTACAATTGTTTTTCTCAACTGAGCTCACCCTACAAGTGCACAACCTATCTTTCTGCTCACTGAAGGCCTCTAACATAGACTTAGTCAAGTTTTGCCTCGGCTTGAACAATTCCTTAGGTTGATTATCTGACGGCATGCAACAACTGTACACTCAAGACTAGTCTACAACTAATGTTACATTGTCTTGGAATCTCCACCTCAGCTAGGTAACTCGAATTCTCTTCATGCACTAGCTATTTTGGGCAGATTGATCAGTTAACTGGATGATCACTGAGTTTGACTGAAGTCCCACTGCTTAATTGACCTTCCACAAATTCCTCCAAAATTTGGAAGTAGTTTAAACTAAAAACAACCTGAGATAACTGACCTTGATTGCTACAAATTAGCAGTCACAAATGCAAAACCAAACTCAACTCCTCCAACTCGAAGTTCCTAAGTAAACTAGGTGACACAAACCATGTCACACAAGTTAACATCCTCAAGTTGTCTGTTGATGTGGAAATTCGAATTTTCTCAATTTAATCAAATGAAAAATCAAATTGAAAATTTCTTGCTGCAATTTTCATAAATGTATTTGGAATATGTATCTCTGTACTGAACATTTGATGACAATCTAATAGAAGAAGAAATTGGAAAGGGTTTTCCCCCTTGTGGGGTTTTCACCTGGTCTTTGACCAAATCTCTGTCTATTGGCATTGGTTGTCTTCTATTGTGCATATGGTTTTATATTCTATCTACAATTGCTTAATGTAATTGGGTGATTGAAAAGATATTGGACAATTGATTGCTATTAGAACAAGAATCATCATAAGTGATTGTTACAGCATAGAACATTGAAAAATTAACAATTGTTGCATTCCAATTTGCATGGAAGCTTATTTATGTATCATGTCTCTAAAACTTGAACTGAAAAAGAGGAGGCTCATTGAAATTGTGAATGTGTACAGCGTTTATCAGAAGGATCACTAGCAAGATCATGTTAATTTACTCCTAATGTCTAAATATCCTAACGCAATGCCTTCATCCTTGCTAATATTCAAACCAATGTGATAGAAATTAATAAGACATAATCAACTCATCCTTCTAAACAAGAGAGTGTTAATTGATGCTTGAATTACCAAGCAGATGTGATAACTAAACGAGGACCGTAAATGCTAATTTTATCTTCAAAAGCAGACCATGCTTACTAAAAATATGCCTTGAACTTGTCCAATGCCCTGTATGTTTTGTCACTCAAAAACACTTTTCTGGAAAAGACCAGAAACGTGTCTAGATAACTATAGGAAAAGAACTGAAGTCACCTCACTATATTCACGTTTGGGTTGGTGCTTTGCCAACTTCAAAGAGGTCAGTGAATGGAAGTTGTTGTTCTACACTAAATAAATAAGAATATGCAGATACAAGGTCAGGCCAGCAAGCCTAGAAGCCTAATTTATAAAAATAGATGCTGAAATATATGAAAGAATTCACAAAGAAATGGTAATGTCCCCTTGTTTTGCAATAAAAGTAACAAAACAGTGAGGAAAAGTACCCCAAAACTCAAGGGAAACTCTTGAAATAATGTATGTTCATACAAGTCAAAAAAAATCGTAATTTCATTATGTTTCTCCAGTAAAACTTGCAGATCAGCAATGTAAACTCGCCTAAAATGCTAGGAAAACACAATAGGGATCATTAGGGCAATTTTGCAGTCGAAAATGGACCTCCTAAGGAAATAATAAAATAAGGCTTGTGAAATTTTAAAGAAAGAGAAATAAAATAAAATAAACTATTTTTTATTGTATTTTTGTCTTATCTCCTTGTAGGTTTACGCAAATGTCAAGTGTAGACACTCGTTGGATGCGAAATTAAATTCCACATCCGTCGAGTACCCACTATGCATACTTTTGAGTAGGACCTCATTGAAAAAAAAATTGAAAATACATTTAAAAAATACATGAACACGTTTTTTCATGTATGTTCAATTTTTTTTCAATGTGGGCCTACTCAAAAGTATGCATAGTGGATACTCGACAGATGTGGAATTAAATTCCACATCCAACGGGTGTCCACACCTGACATTTGAGGAGACCTATAAGGAGATAAGCTGAAAATACAATTAATAGAAGTATTTTTCTTGTTTTCGCTCCAAATATTTACCCATGGAAATGACATTATCATCTTGAATCCTATTGGTTCTTCTAAAGTTAATTTTTTCAATACATTTTTTGTTTTGAGGCCCATTTTTTACCTCAAAATCCCCCTAATGCAAATCTATGACTATGTGTGACCAACCAAAAACATGCAAATCTGTAGAGATACATATACTTATAATCAATGTTGTGAAAATCGTTATCAGTGTTAAATCAGCGAGGGGAAAAAATCGGAAAAAATCGTAAAAATCGGGAAAAAATCAGTAGAAATCGGGAAAAATCGTAAAATACAAAAATATTCATTTTTTTCCAAAATTTTTAATATCTAAAGCATCTACAACATAAAATAAATACATTGACACATAAATATGATAAAAGAACCAATATATAAGATGTGTAATATCATTTTTAGTGCTATATCACACATAGCGGTGAATCATGTCCTCAATAGTAACTCCTGACTCCTAAGTCTCAACAAAGCCTCAAAATATCAACAAAAAATATAATAATGTATCTCATATCATGAGTCATAATGCCATATACAATTAAATGAACCAAATAACTAATACTATTGATTTCCTTTGCCCCTCTTGCGAGAAAATGCAATAGCTTTCCCTTTCCCTCTAGATGCAGATGCCGGTGGAGTTGGCAGTAGACTCTGTTGTGCTCCAGAAGTTGAAGAAGTAGGAGCTAGAAGAGATAGACCATGTCCTCTACTGGTGGCATGGGTAGCCTGGGTAGGTGGTGTCACCTCCTCTTGTTGCTCCTGCTCCTCCTCCCCCTCTACGCCTTCCACTACCTCCTGCTCTAACCAATCATCGGCAGACTCCATGAGAGGCCTCTCGGCCTCAACCCTCCATGCAACAGTGGTGTCAATCCCATCCAATGAGATGGCCTCCATATCAAGTATCCTCTCAAGTTGTCTCACCCATAATCAAAGATTGTAGTAGACGTAGACCATGCCATCAAGTCGTTGGGACTCCAACCTATACAGATCATAAAATAATAATTATAAAAAAAATATATTATTTAATGAATTCAAAAAAATAATTGGAAATTTGGAATATTTTAAGTTTTAAGTTTAACCTGTTGCGCTTCTTGTTGTGTATTTTTCAAATACACTCTAGTTTCGCTCGCATCCTGAGGAGCTACATGTTTGGCTGAGGATTCAAATGGCAAGCTTTTGCAGATGGGGTACTCTAGCACCATAGCGAATCCACCATGCATCTACAACAAAATTACAAATAAGATAAACATAAGAAAAAAATGAAATTTGAAAGTTGAAGCAAAGTATGAAGTTATGAACTTGAAGAGACAATGAAATTTCAAATTTGAAACAAACTAAAAAATACTCGGAATTTGAGTCTTCCTATCAACCACAACCATCTCAAAGCCAAATGTGCCACCTATCATCATGTATATCTCCATTTTTTTATATTTCTACAAGTTCTGCTGGAGGTCGCACCATCCTCTGAACACAGGTTAAGAATACATCCATGATCTCAGCATCAAATAAGAACCCACATGGGTAAGACAATGCGGGGTTCAGGTAGATCCCTGCAGCATGAATGGGACGATAGAGTATGTTGTTCCATCGTTCATCAATCACTTCCCATAGGAGGAGTTGTTTCTGAAACTCCTCATCTCCCTTATCACCATAGTAGGCTCAAATGGAGTCTTTGGCCCTGTCCATGGCCTCATACAAATAGCCCATTGCGGACTTCTCACCATCAACTAATCGAAAAACCTTTACCAAAGGTTCAGTAACGATGCACACCTCCTGCACTCTCACCTAGAAGTTTTCCTGGTATGAGACTAATCTGCATATGGCCTCTCCTTATGGTTTGCGGCTAAATGTTAAAGCACGCCACTCCTCTGAAAGAAACATTATTTTCACATCCCATATAGAATTCAAGAGAGATTGAAGAGATATTGAACTGGTGGCAAACCGTGTAATGGCAGGGTGCAGCAACTCGTTGTTGGTGAATTTTCTCATCAAGCTAAGCACAGATGCATGATTATATATAAATGTTGTAATGTTTTTTGATGAGTCAACAATATCTTTGACAAAGGAATTTTTTTCCTATGTCCTCCAATATCAAATCAATACAATGTGCAGCACAAAGTGTCCAAAATAAAGTAGGATGCCTCTCCATAAGCATCTTGCTAGAAACATAATTTGCAACATTGTCCATTATGACTTAGCCAACATGCTCTGCATCCACCTCCAAAATAAATACATCCAGCAAATCACATAATAATTTTGCATCTTTGATATGTGAAAATGCATCTACAGATTTCATAAACATTGTCCCCTTGAGACAACTAACCAAGAAGTTTATAAGGGTCTCCCCTTTTGGTCGGTCCAACCATCTGACATCACAGTGCACCTGTTCGTGCCCATGATACCCTAAACTCCTCCAATCTTTTGGTGCAGTCAACCTTTTCATCTTGAAGAATGCGGCCTCTAAATTTATCATAAGAAGGGATTTTGTACTCTGGGCTAACCAGTGCAATAGCATCAATAACAGGCTAGAAAAATGGATTATTCATTGCAACGTTGAAAGGAATATCACTCCAAAGGAGAAATTTTCCCAACTTGTCGGCTTGTTCTTTCTCATTTTTTTTGAAGCATTGAAATGATAGAGTTGTGAACTAGGCATAGTTCTAGAAACAAAAAATGATGAGGTAGCTACAGGATTGATTGTAGACATTGTTGCTGAAATAGAACCTGTGCCACTTCTATATTCATCTCCTAACACTCTCCCTGCTAGTTTCTTCTTCAAATCTGCTTTGGTCACTTTGTCTTGCTCTAATTCTTCCAATGATCTCATGGCTCCTCGGATGATTTTCGCATTTGTATTTGTGCAAGGCCCTACATCACATCCAAGGATTTATGTAAAGTGATACTTCAACCTATAAAACCCCTCTGACATATGTTGCCCACACAACTTGCAAGACAAGTTCATCCTATCAAACCCTCCATCAGGTTCACCAAATTCCCACGGAAGGTCCAATTTCCTTGGTTGTAACTTGGTTGAACTCTTGAGTTTTAATGTAAGATGAAGCTTGAAGTTGAACATATGGCACAATAAGAATTGCAAGTTAAAAAAAAAAATTAAAAATTACATACATGACACAACACAATGAATTTTTTACAAACAAACAAAAGAACCTCAACTCAATCCAACAATAATAGAAAAAATGCACATTCAAACCCAATAAAAAATTATGCAAAAATAGAGCACAAGAAAAAATTAAACTAATAAATATAACAATCAAGTTTTTGCATTTTTGACCAAAATGAACCCTCTCCACTCTATGCAACAAAAATGAAAAAAACACCATCAAATCCACTCAAAAATCATTGATAATCAATGGGTTATAGAAACCCATGCAAAAACAAGAAAAAAAACCAAAACAATATGGCCAAATTTGGTGCCCATACCTAGAAACCACAGTTCGCTGAAGAAATTTGTTCCAAATACGAAGTTCTCTTGCTTGGGATGCTAAAATCTCTCGTTTTTCTCCTCCTCTACCCTAGAAGACGCCTTCCTCTCCTCCTCAGCTCTCAAACAAGTCCATTGTCTGCTAAAAGTGACAAATAAAACTCATAATTTTGCTTATAAAACACGTTGTCCCGGTGCCCCGTGATTTTGTCCCATCGTATTGGGATTTTTTGGACAAAAAAACATATAATATATAAAAAGACAAAACAACAAGAAAAGAACAAGAAGAAAAATTATAACAAAAAAAAAAAACCCTTAAAAAATTGCACGATATTATCATTTAAACCAAAAAACTGCGATTTTCGCAACACTACTTATAATCAGATTTTCATATTTATGCATATTTTTGCAAACCAGTATGCCAGCGGATTCCGGTTTAATCCCGGTCTGTCCCTCACTGAATTCCAGTCCCCATTCCAGTTTTTAGTACTTTGGTTGGGAGTCACTAAAAACAAAAGAAACATTACGAGGGAGTGCTAGACAATATAATGTTAGTGCAATTTAATGATATGTTAGGATAAAATAAGCAAGAGTCCAGAAAACCAAAAATTCATAAAAATCGAGAAAATATCAGTAAAAATCAGAAAAAAAAACCAGTGTTCCACGAGGACGCATCCCCCAGGGTCGGGTGCGCGCACCCCACGCACCCGGGACGGGGAGTCTCTTGGGGGTGCGTTTCCCCACACACCCTTTTTGGGGAGTCTCGGGGAGACGCAAGGGGGTGCGTTTCCCCAATGTGGGAGTCTAGACTCCCCAAGACTCCCCAAAAAGGGTGCTTATGGGCGTCCCCTTTTAGTGTGGGAGTCTAGACTCCCCAAAAAGGGTGCGCCTGGGCGTCCCCCTTTAAATTTGTCTAATAAGACTTAAAAATTAAAAATCAAAACCATTAAATTTTTTTTTTTTAAACTAAAATTAAAACTAAATAACTAAAACTTAAAACCCTAAACCTAAAAGTCATGAAAGGCAAAACTTAAAGTTAAAAGCTCATTTCATTTCAACCCAAAGTCATTTCCATTTCCACACAGAGGCATTGAATGATTAATGATATCGATCAATGTATTTGAATATTTTATTATTGATTTTTATTTTTGTTTTTCGAATCTCATGGTATGTATGAATAATAAATAATTCAATAATGAGACTTGTCACTTGAGTATGTCATATGAATGATGTATGTATCAAAATGAATGATGAGGATGGATCAATGATTCAAATTTCACTTATCTATTTAATATTTTTATGCTTTCATTATTGAACAATGAACAATGAATATGAACTTGAATTATAACTATATTATATATATATATAATATATATATATATATTATATTATATATATACCTCAGCGACTCCCCACACCCCCGAAATTTCCCTAAAATTTGAGGGTACTCCCACACGTCCCCCCTGTGCGTCTCCCCGCACCCGCGTCTCTCCGCACCGAAGTCTTGGTGGAACATTGAAAAAACCATTAGCGAAGTTAAGATACCACCAAAATATTGGTAAAAATCGACAAACATTGGCTAGGCCAAAAAATCGCGATTCCTTGATTTTTTCATGATAAAGTCGGGAATCAGGATGTTTGCAACACCGGTGTTAATGACTTAATAAAATATATGTAGTTCCTTAAAGGAAATACTAAACATGTCCCTTCCTTGGAAATGTATGTGTACACCATAAATGAAAGAAATTCTTGAATGAGAAATATACTGTTGGAAACATAATCCTCTTGGGTTATGTAAATTTAGATTATCGACTTAAGAGGAAGGCAAAAAGCCTCGCGTGAACACGAATAGTCATGACAAGTCCAAGAAACCTCTAGGAATATGAAACCAAGGTACAAATCAATGTATTAATATGTGTACTATTTCAGTAATAAAGTATCTGACATTTTATCTAAATTTGTCTTTTCATCTTCGTGAGTTTATACAGGTTTTCTTGGTTTGTGAGCCACAGGTTTTGATGCCTTCCTTGACCAGGGTGCCCTCTCCCCTCTGTGTGTAAGTTTTCCTGTGCGCCCATCTTTTATCTCTTTTGTGTGCCTGTCTTAGCGCTGCATCCTACTACCCCAGTGTCATTTTCTGGATTGAAGGGCGGGCTCTTCTAACATATATAATATTAATTCTTCCAACATAACTGCCCACATGTGGTCAACTATTCTAGCATATTCAATCCAGATTATTGTTCTTGAAGCACGACTAAGATAACAACAGTGCATGCAAGTCAATTGATTAGAGAGACTGTGATGTCGCTACTTACATGGAGTATCCAGTGACATCATAACTTTATTCATGAACACAAGAATCAGAGAACCAACAAGTTATACGGATTCCTCTAGAAATTTACTTAATAGAAGAGTATAGCAGTACATTTATGGTACCTAATACGTTTGTGTGTGTGCTTATTCAATAGTAAATAGTAAATTCAATGAAAAATGTGTTTAAAAAGTAACGCAGTGCTATCACAAAGATTTAAAGCATTCTAGGAACAGTTGTAAAGCAAAATGTCAACAGCCTTCAAAGAAATGACTGTTTCAGAAGATGTAGTATCAGCTACTATTTGGAAAAAATAAACAACACTTTCAACATCAAAGAAAAACCACTCACATTATTTACTAAAATACAACAAAAATTTGCACCATTCAGTACAATATAGTATATGAATGTCATTCAGTGTTTCTATATACTTTCAAGAGAGTTTTTCTTTCCCATGCGCTCATACAGATTATTACTGATAGAACAATGAAAAAAACACCTGCCATTCAATAAAAATTTCATCGGAATTTACAAATTTAATGTAATCTTACCTGGATAAAAAATTGATTAGCAACTCGAGCTCGTCCAAATTGAGAATTGACAAAGTTTGTATCAGCCTCTTTCTAGCAACTAGTTCTTCTATGACAGCTACTGTACCCTGTAGAACAATGTCAATAAGCAAAATTGAAAATTCAATTACAGCACATTGAAAAAATATTTATGAAGAAATAAAAATCATCACTGCAAATGGCAATCTACAGAAAACTGTAAAATTGGAGATACTATGACTACTAAACTCACAAGTTCCCAAATTACCATAGAGATTTGAAAATGTCCTTCAGAAGTTTCATACATAAAAGATGTTATGCTCAATAGCTAATAGTTACATAAAGACACTGCATTAGCCAAAGGAAACCTAGGGATGTTGATCTAGATTGTCATTGATGTCAATATGGCAATATTCTGGAATACTAAATGAGGATGTGAAGCCAAGGAGAAACAGAGCAGATCAATGAAGTAACAGGAGCAAGAAGCCAAGGAGGCAAGCCATCAGGGAAGCCATTGGAAATCAAGAACAAGAGCTATTGGAGCAAGAGAAGCCACAAGAAAACCAAGCCAAGAGTAAGAGTCGAAGAAAACAATGGAGGAGCACTGCAGATTCTGTTACAATTCGTTTTTTTATTGACCTATTGCACAGGCCCAAGAGAAAAAGATAAAAGGAAAGAACAGTCAACATATAGGAGGAGTTAAAATATCGGAGAAGCTAAGGAACATCCGAGTATTAAACCATGGAAACCCTTTAAAACGCATGTAATAAAACCTTTTTAACAAAAGACCACAGCGCATCGGAGTTAATATATCGGCAGCTTTACTATGTGTCACATTAAAATCTTTGATTGCGATTTGAGATGCAGACCCGACTGCTCCAATAGAACACACCCTAATGTAATATCGTGTCCACCTTGTCGAAAGTCATATCACCATTATTAAAGGAATGTCACACTAAAACTGCTATTGCGATAATACATGCGGACCCGAACAGTTTACAGTAACAGCCCTAATATAACATCATATCCGCATATCGCAAGTCTTGAAGAGATGTCATGATGGCAAACCGTCGATTGCGATAGAATTGTGGACCCGACGGATTTATTAACAACTGCTTAATATCATATTGCATCCACTCCGTCAGAAAAAGGGGCATCCGCAATGTTATATCATGAAGCTAAAGGGTTGCGATTGTGGGAGTTTTATGAAGTTGCGTTTGCGATTTAAGCAGTGACATGGCATGTGGAACCGCCAGACATCTATTACAATATGAATCTTTGTAAATAAACAGGTTTATGATATATTTGTAATGTGCAACCCCATACACAAGTCAGCCTCTCCTCCAAAGAACATGTCTTTGGTATTGATGAGATTCATATATATATATATATATATATATATATAAGTATAAGTTAAACGTTCCACCTCGAGAAGTGAATTGATCTCAGGCATCTATCATAGAGAAGGTGAGACAGTTCACAACTCGTGAACTTGAAGAAACAGAGGAAGCCAAAGTTCGAGCAGGGAGCCGAAGGTGCAACGGGAAAGAAGGAAGTCAAAGGTCCAGCGGAAGGTGAAGGTCGAGTGAAGAAGGTAGCCGAAGACTGAGCGGGAAAACAAGATCTTTTCACTGGGTTAATCTTGGAAGGCTCAGACCTAAAATGAATCTGTAGTGCAGACTGCGACCTGTTACAAAGACTATGAAGGACAGGGCTTAGTGAAGAAGACCTTGGGAGCAGTGTAATGCAATCAAACATTTCTTGACAAAGTAAAACTATAGGGTCGAAGCCCTTGGGGTTGGTGCCTCAAAACTGAAAGGATTGGTGTCCTTGGAGTTGGTGCTCCTAAATTCAAGGTTGTTGCCTTGATAAGATAGAGTCGAAGCCCTAGAGATTGGAGCCTCATCAAAGTCCAAGTTGGTGCTTGGCAAAATTATCAGATATTGTATTCAATCCTTTTCTATATTTTATAAAATCATTTCTTTGATTATATTGTAAAGAATCTGAACTGGTAATAATAGCAATTGAAAAGATATATTGATTCACCCTCCTCTTAGTATTTCCAAACCCAAGGAAACCAAGACAAGTATGAAGACTAATATTTTATTATTTACTTAAAAGGGATTGTACCTAGTGCTCCAAACGGATACTATGAAGTTTACAGGAATATAAGACTTATTGATAAAATATATGGCATCAAATCTTCCCCCATAAATATGCAGCTCACAGAGTGAATATTGGTATTGATTTATGTTGGACGAACCTCAAATGAAAACCATGGCCCATCATGGATCAATAATGAGCCAAGGAAACTAATTTCAAGTTCCATGAATTCATTGAACCTTGCTATACATAATACTACCCAGAAAAAGTCCTAGAATTAGTAACTTCACCACATGAGCTACATATATCAAAATATGTACTATGGGTGCCATTTTCTAAAAATAGAATATGCTGAAAATATAAGTACCAAAAATAAGCACGCATGCATCAAAAGTCACATCCAACCAAGGTACCATCCCAACACATGCAATGGCATCTTAAATGTGAAACTACATGTAAATGAAACCTTAGTCATCACATTTGATGCACTTTTGGTTTGAAATTCAAAATTTGCCAAATCAGAAGATTTTTCAAACAAATTTGGTGTCAGTTTGGCAAATCTCAAAACTATCCTAAACTTCATCTTCAACCCTAACACCAAGATGAATAAATTCACCTATAATTATGCAAGTTTGTTGAAATTCAACCTTAGGCAAAGAAAAAAAAACAATTAAACTCATGTCGCCCTTTGCATGCTTTTAATTTTTCCTGGAGGCTCAAATCACCCAGTAATAGACTATATTTCATTTGATTTTTTCTGCATTCCAAAACTCAACAATGGTTTTCTTTGTCCACCCAACATTGATGCCCTTGCTCAGTCTAAACTTGTCCCAAGGCATAGATCAAGGGTTACATCGTTGGCTAAATTGTGACTTGCACCAGCCATCCATTGGTCCCTTTGTTCCAAAAATATCTAACTGACATATACCCTAGAATAATAACAAAATTTATAACACTATTTTTATTCAGTCAGCAGCACATATCTTGTTGAAATTGGCAGCTTCAGTCAGAATTTCATTATAAAAATGATGAAGAAGTTCAAGTAGGTCCCTAAAAAGTTCAAGTAGGTCCCACAATGTTAAAAGCCACATCCTAAAACTCATATAAATACATCATTTGGAGCATCTCATCATCACAAGTTCGATCTGAAATCACAAAGATCTCTCACACGTGCGAAGGAGGACATTTTCTGTTTGACGTTTCTGATCTGTTTGACATGAGTTAACTTGGAGGATTGCTTCTGCTTTGACCGAGCTCTGACTGTCTTGAGAGGCCGAATATTCTGGGAATCATTTGACTGAGTTTGACCGCACTTTCATCTCTGTTCAGGGCACTTTGACTGAGGTTGACTGTAGGTCAAACCTCTCTCCTTTGACTGAGAATTGCAGGAATACTTTACTCTGTTTGACCGAGTTTTGACTGAGGAAAGAAGACTGAATATTCTGCTGCATTGACCAAATCTTTGCCCATGCAGTTCGCCGAAATTTGGACTGTCTCTCTGTGTTGACCATAGACTTTAACTATTGACTTTGAGCAAATTTTCAGTGGAAGTTGCAGATCCTTTGACCGAGCTGCAGGAGGCCAAGATTCATCCCTTTCACCACACTGTTGACTGGTAACAGACTGTTGATATTTCTTTCTCATTTGATTGGATTTGATTTGGTTGTCTTGAGAAAGTCAAAAGTTGACTTTGACTGTTATGGATGTACAAATTGGAAAATGTATCTCAGCTGAACACTGATTGAATATCTAATAAGAAGAAGAATTGATTTTGGGTTTTCCCCCTTGTGGGGTTTTGCCTAGGTCTTTGACCAAAAATCTGTCTCATTGTGCTTGGCTATCTTCTATTGTGCATTACTGTTAACTATTCTATCCATAATTGCTTAAATGTTACTAGGGTGATTGAAATTGAATGCTACATTGTTTAAGTCATTATTACAGCACAGAACATGTGGAAAATTAACATGGCATCAGAGTGTAGGTGAAAATTAGCCATTGGAGAATAGAGAATACACCACTTGCGACACTTCTCTTGTTGATTGGTGATCAACTCTCTTGGACAAGATGACTTCCTCCTACTTCAAGATTGAAGAGAAGTTGAATGATGCTTCTAACTTTGCAGCATGGAGGGCTAGATTGGATCTTACCCTTTAAGAGAATGATGTGATCGAGTATGTGGAGCGCAACGTAGCTTAACCTCCTAAGAAGGCCAATGCCAATGTCAAATCCAAGTACAAGAAAGCTGAGATCAAGGCTAAGAAGATCATCGTTAATTGTCTTAGAGATCATCTCATCACTTATTTGTCCAAGTTGAAGAAGTCAAAGGAGATGTATGACAAATTGATTGGGACATATGAGGTCAACAATCTCAGCCACATCATTTCCATGAAGAGTCAACTCCGTGACATCAAGATGTCCAAGTCAGAATCTATAACAAGCTACTTCATGAGAATCTCTCAAATAAGAGATCGGCTTCTTTCCATTGGAGAAATTGTACTTGATAAAGCACTTGTGCAGATGCCCCTTGGTGGACTCCCCATCTCTTGGGAGACATTCATAACAAGCATTAGTAGCAAAAAAAGCTCCCTTCATTTGATCAGCTCTTGGGTTCTTGCCTAAGTTGCACGAAACGGGGAAATGGGTACGAGTTTCCAAAACGGGAAGCGATACGAAACGCGAGCTCCCCAAATTTTGGAAACGGGGAAACACAAATATATAATATATATATTTAAATATATATTGAAAATATATATATATATATGTGTGTGTGTGTGAGTGTGCAATCATAAAGCATAAATGATACATTATCATTTATTACACTTAAACATAAGATTTAATTTACATCACCATTTACTCATGAATGATCACATAATGAAAATAAAAATATCGGAATAATCCAAAAGCAACCTTTATTATATATCCAAATCTCAAAATCAGCCTTTATTTATATTAATATATGAGGCTGCAAGTACAATAAAGACTATAAGGCTGCAAGAGAGAGATCCAAATTAGGTTTTTCTGCATCTACATCCCATTCTTTAGAAGGACCATTATTGTATTGGGAGTCTCCTTAGTGCTCTTGATTAAATACACGTTTCATACCCTAGTACCCTGCATGATCTTGATTATTGGGAGTTTCCCCTGCATAAAGGGCTTGGTTCTCTTGATTAAATAAAAGTTCCATACCCTAGTACATGATAAAATCCAATGGAAACATTGCAATCCCTCCAATCCTGAAATCCTGAAAAACAAATAAGTCTGCTGGATTTTGAGTGAGATCTAAAATTCTACTTTCTCCATATGAAATCCAATGAGGGCGAAACCACTCTCAAACATCCTGAGTCATTTCATGGTAATGTTAAAAAAAATTGTAAAAGGATGAAAATGAAAAATAAAGGAGAATATCACTTTTACTTTAAGAATTTAACATTACCATGAACTGCATATCAACACTAGGGCAAAAATTCATTTTTATAACTTTAGACACGCATCTAGAAGCAACAAGAAGTCACTAACATACCCTAAAAGTAAATTAAAAAAAAAAAAAAATTAAAAAAAACACAAGTTAATGAGGAAACGTGGGTTGTACGGCCCTGAAACGCGTTTCCGGCCATACTAGCCACGTTTCCGTTTCGGGAAACGTGGCAGTACGGCCGGAAACACGTTTCACGGCCGTACCAAACGCGTTTCTGCATTTCGTACCAGTTTCTGTACGAAAACGGACCTCTATACCACGTTTCCTGCAACACAAGTTCTTGCCTTTGTGGACCCATGTTGGTGACATCTCTTGGAGGATATTTATATTATGTGATCTTTGTTGATGACTTCACGCGTAAAACTTGGATCTTCTTCTTGAAGACCAAGGGTCAGGGTTTCAGCATGTTCAACGACTTCAAAGCTCTAGTGGAAAATCAAACTGGAAAGAAGATCAAGATCCTAAGGACTTATAATGGAGGAGAATATACTTCAGATAAATTCAAGGAATTTTGTAAGGAAGTTGGGATTAAGAGGGAGGTGATTATTCCATACAACCCCCAACAAAATGGGGTTGTTGAGAGAAAGAACAAGACCATGTTGCTAGCAGTGGAAGCCATGATTCACGATCAGAAACATCATGTTGAAATTTGGCAACTCATGGAGCAATTCCCTCCTTTGGGAAGCCCTTCTCAACCTCTAGAGACCCTACAAGCCCTTGGAAGAATTTAATTTTCACATGGGAAAATTATGATTTTTAATGTTGGACCATGTCACATCAAAAAGTACAAGTCAACCTAAAGGAGGAAATTTGACCTCATCAACACATATAAATACACCTAAGCTCACATAACTTGGATTCATCATCACACATTCATTTCTTCTCTTGATTGCTTTGTACAAGTGAGAAATTGCAGGGTCTAAGCTCAGACGTGTGAAGGAGAGAGAGTGTTTTATGTTGACCAATGTTCACTTCTGTTTTGGGATGGTTTTACTTTCATTCACTTACAGAGTTTTGATTTCGTTTGACCTGTTCTAGGACCTATTTTGGGAGGCCATGTTGACTGGCACTTTGATCGAGATTTTTTGTGCACTTTGACCAAATCTGTGGGTAGAATTCAAGGGTTGTTTTGACCATGTTTGAAGGGCAAAAGAGGTTGCATCCTCTGACTATTTGACCAAATATTTTGGAGCAAAATTGACCATTGACGAAAGATTAGTTAGGGTTGTGTTCAATTGTTGACTTCAACCATAAATTGCAAATTTGACTTTTGACAAGATTTGATTATATTGCTCATATTGGATAGTTGACTTGGTTGGTCAAGGCTTTAACCCTTTGACTCATTATTGATGTACTTGGATTATGTATCTTTCTACCGAACATTTGATGACAATCTAATAGAAGAAGAATTTGGAAAGGGATTTCCCCCTTGTGGCATTTTTCCCTGGTCATTGACCAAATCTCTATCTCTCTATTGTTCTTGGTTGTCTTCTATTGTGCATATGTGTTGGAAATACTGAGAGGGGGGTGAATCAGTGTTTCTTTTCAATTGTTTCTTTTCAATTGTTATTTTTACCAGTTAGATCACTTATATTTAGAACACAAAATGAACAATAAGAATAAATGCTTTTATTAATTTCTTCTTTACAATAAATCACGTACAATATGTGTAGGGCCACAACCCTAGATGAAGACAATGATCTTCATTCTCCCAGGCTCCAACCGGTAATATGCCAAGCACCAACTTGGACTTCCAAGGCTCCAACCTTGTCGATTTTGAGGCACCAACCTCCAGTTCAAGTTTTGACCTCGTATCTTGAGGACTTTGATCCTCTAAGGCTCTAACCCTATCTTCCAAGGCACCAACCTTGTCTTTTCGAGGCTCCAACCCTTAGCTTTACTTCATGAAGATATATTTGGTTATAGCTCATGGCTCCCAATGTCTTCTTCAACGAGCCCTGTCAATCTTCAGCTATCCTTTCACTTTAGTCTCCACGTCTCGTCATTAATGGCAACCTTGTTCTTCACACGAAGGTGTCACCACTGCTCTTCATGTTACCCAAACAAAACTTCTTCAAGGTCACCTCGTGATGGCTTCAATGCATCATGGTATTCAATGATCTCCACAAATATTCAATATGTTGCTTCACAAAGTTCTCCAACTTTGCCCTATTCTATTCTCAAGAGAAGACTTCAACAAGCTCTATTTGTCCACTCCCAATAAATCAACACTTCGACCATGACAACTTTGACCACAGCAACTTCAACCACGACAACTACGACAGCATCGACCACGGCAACTTCGACCACGGAAACTATGACAACTTCGACCACGGCAACTACAGCAGCTTCAACCAAGATTTTATGCCCAAATAGAATTATCCTTTTTTTCATCCTAAACAATAGTCTCCTTATTCTCCTCGGCCTTTTATCTTTCTTTTGTACTTCGTATCTCTGAATTCTTGCCTGAATTGCTGATCAAAATGAAGTGTTAGATGTCGATTTATAGAGATTTCGTTTGTAACTGAAGGGACAGGTCTATTTGACATGAGGCCGACTTGTATGACTCAGTGTAGTTCGACTCACTGTTAGGAATAATTTCCTTAACTTAAAAATTCAATATCTCACAAACTATTGGGACTTTCGGGGCAAATAAAGGCTCGTTAGAAAGAGGAGAAAATCCTCTTTAAGATGGTCTAGGATCCATTTTGAAAGGATGCCTCCGAGGTGTCCAAAATATTTTTTCTTTGTGACTGTCCTTAAATTTTATGCATAAAAAGTTTGGGACAGCATGCATAATTTTTGGGATGGTGTGGCTTCTTCATTGTTATCAATGTCATCATAGGATCATAGATTCATTATGTAGGAGTGCAACACCCATGTAGCATGAAGCATGAAAAATGTCATCATATACTAGTGCAACACCATTAGGAGAACTCCAAAATAATCTTCCAACCATCAAATGATCTCCAACCATGTTATCAAGACCTCATCAAGTGCCATCATCAATTGTGGTCATTCATCAAGAATATGACATCATCAAATGTAGTCCTCCATGCGTCATCAAGGGCTTCTAAATACTTGGCACTTCTTAAGACTTCTTCATTAGTGACTTGACATATTAATTGGTGACATTCTTAGCAAACAAGAGTTACAACATCATCATATGGAACCAAGCATCTATTGTCTTCAACCTTATCATCTCATTCTAGGGTTTCATGATATTCATTAGGCATATCAAGAATATTTGCCATCTTGGCCAATGCCATATTGACATCAATGACAACATTGATTAACAATATGGTTCTATGTTCTATCTACAATTGCTTACTGTTACTAAGTGATAGAAAAATATATTGGATAATTAATTGTTATTGGAAGAAGAATTGTTATAAGTCATTGTTTCAACATAAAACATTGGAAAATTAACATGGTATTAGAGTTGAGGTGAAGACAAGCCCAAGGAGACAAGAGCAATCACCCTTTGAAGATATCTTATCCTCTGTTGAATATCACTTGACTTGGTCAAGATGTCTACCTCATACTTCAAGATTGAAGAGAAGTTTAATGACTCATCTAACTATGTTGTTTGGATTAGGTTCACCAGTTGTTTCTTGGCTCAATCAGAAACAGAAATTGGTGGCACTAAGTTCTACTGAGGCAGAGTACATGGCGGCTACTCAGGCTAGTTGTGAGGCCCTTTAGCTTCGCAAGTTGTTAGTGGGATTATTTGGTCAGGAGTTGAGGCCTACAACAATCTACTGTGATAATTAGAGTTGCATAAAACTCACAAAGAATCCATTTTTCATGACTAGTCAAAACATATCGACATTAGATATCACTTCATCAGGTACTACATTCAGAAAGGAGCAATTAAATTGGAGTACGCTTCCATTGATCAATAGGTAGAAGAAATTCTCAAGAAGACCTTGCCAAGAGGCAAGCATGTCGGCGACAAAATGGGAGGGGTAAGAAACACTTTGCTCGATAAGACGGAATGTTTAAAAGAAAAAATTGAAGCTGTACCAAGGAAACTGGTTTCTCCTACGTGTGATGTCTTGCCTAGGGGAAAAGTGGCCACATTAGACCTTTTGATCATTACTTTATAGGTTTATTAAAGTAAAAGTGACATTATTAAATAAAAGTCATAAAGTGTATTTATGAGCATTAAATGCACTTATAATTATTAAATGTGCATCTAATGAAAAGGTGAGGAAATAAATAATAAGAGTGATATTAATGACAGCACTTAATATCCACCTAATATCTTGATGGCCAAGATTTAATCCTAACCATCAAATCCTAGGTTTCTCACTCTTCATTAATGAGGGCATATAAACGTCAAAATCAAAGGGAAAATACATTAGTATGGAATTAATTTTATGAGAGCATTAAAAAATGAATTGAAGAGAGAACATGAGACAAAGCTAAGGAGGAAAGGGTTTTGCAGTGAGAAAGAGAGGCACACACTCCAAGACAAATCGTACAGCAAGCAAAATAAATGCAGGCATGTTTTCCTAGAAAGGTCATACAGCATTAATGGATGTAGAGAAGGCACAGAAAACGAGGTGTCCGTACAGAATTAATGGATATAGCAAACTGTAGACTTTTCTGAGCATAACTCTGTGAAGAAGGCACAGAAAATGAGGAGGCCATAGAGCATTAATGGCTGTAGCAAACTATACTTTTCTGAGCATAAATCTGGGAAGAAGACATGGAAAACAAGGAGTCTAGCAGATACAAGTTTGAAGGAAAAAGTGCTTGGACAATGAGATAAGTTTGCTGGTTTTGTATTACAGTATTTTTTCCTTTCAGCCTGAGAAAGAAATAAAATAAAGCTCTCTTCACTGGTTTTCCCCTTCAGGGGTTTTCCCAGGGTCTCTGACCAAATCACTGTGTCCCTATTTTTATGAATGAATGTTCTTGTCATTTTCAGCAGCAGAAGTAAAGTAATTCATTGTGTTTCAAGTTTTTTATTGCAAGCATTTATTATGGCAATAAATACGTAGGGTCTGGACATTAAACTCAGCCATTAAATGGCATAAAACTTGAAACCGGGTTGGGCTGCAAATTTTCACCTATAAGGGTTAGGCTACAGCAAATACATTTCCTTTTACCATTATTCGCCTTAGATATTATTCTCCTTAGATTAAAACTTGCATGCATTCACTTGGAAAAGTAAAAATATAATTTTGTATCCATTTTTCGGCCATAAATAAGGGCTGATGTCTATGGTTTTTCTTGCTGATATAAGTGTTTTCCACCAAGGAAAAGTGTTGTAAGTTATTCTCTTGTTTACTCATTTATTAGCCCTATTTTTAAATTGTTTAACACAGATTCTGGGGCTATTTTCTTATTGATATTATAAAATATTTGCATGTTGTAAATTGTTGATGGAAAGTTGAAACCTTAGATTATAATAGCAAAGTGTAATTTCTTAATTGCATGTGTTTGGGAACCTATTTGTGCCACTACTGGTCAAACTAAGCCCTCTAGATTTAGCCATAGGGACCTTTGAACTCTCCCTCTCTTATATTATTACCTTAAATCACCCAAAACCCTAATCATTGCATACCTATTCTTGGCTAACTCTCCTACTGCTGCTCTCAATCTATGTTGCTTAGTGAGGTTTTGCACCAAGATGCTAGATTTTGCAATAACAGGGCCAATTTCATCAAATTTTGCTATTATGTCCATAACCAATCATTATTTGATAATGTCCTTAAAGGAGTGACAGAAGCTAACATATCCCTATGAAGTAATTCTAGGCAACATCAACCTACTCTCACCCATGACGAAAGCAAGCAGAGGATGACTCCCAGCATCGAAGCATGATGAACTCCTAGTAGAAGAGAAGAAACTAGTACTGTGTCACTATAAAGATGGATGGCTTTCATGAGTTGATATGATCCCCCAAGAAGGCCTCAAATCAATAAATGTGTGGGAAGGATTCTACTCAAGCACTTAACCCCAATTGTAAAGAGTGGTGTGGTTAGGAAAACAATATGTAGCACATGGAGATCTATTCGGAAATCCTTTCTGTAGACCTCAGATGCTAGGGATATCCCTCACTCCTACCAAACCCCCCCCCCCCCACCTCCAAAGATCATAGTATCATACAGTCAGCCCTGCCACTAGTTCCAGGGGACTTCAACAATGATCCAATGCCCCATTCGTCTCCATCCCCATCGGAAATCAAACTCAAAAACCCTTGACATATTCAGCTCCATCTCCAAATCTTCCTATCTCACTGATTCTTTTTTGCCATGCTATGGATTATTTTGTAATGTGTTAGGTCATATTTAGCTCCATCGTTAAATGTTCCTATCTCACTCACTCTTTATTGGCAGGCTATTGATTATTGTGTAACATGCCAGTCTTTTCTATGAGTGTCACAGCAAAACCACCACTTGTTCCTTTCTTTTTTAATGTTATTTTCAACATTTACTAAGAGTTGTGCTTGCACTTCCACATTGGATGCATATTGATTGTACTCTTCTTCAGCCCCATTGACGTACTTTCATGGTCATTTATTGCGAATTAATAAAATTATCTTATCTTATCTTAGGGATTTGGAATTTGATCCATGATAGGGGGGGATATCTCCACTCCCATTCAACATCAAGCCAAGACCTCGTTGACCAAGAAAGAGTAAAAATGGTTAGTAGATAGTGTTGAAATCATGAAGAGATCATGGATCTATGATGAACAATTCAGCAAACACTAATCCAGCACAAACCTCGAACATAAATATCATATAGAGAAATGAACCTATGTATACGGGAACAAGAGATATGGTGCCCTTAAGAAAAAAAACATTCATTAAGGAATCAAAATGATAATACAAAACAATCATTAGATGTGTATCTATGCAACATGAGGTTGGTTACCTTCTCCCATACGGGTGTTACAGACATACATAAATGGCTCGGTCAACCTTATCCACCTAAATAATATAATATAATGTTGACTAAGTTGACTATTTAACCATAACCTTCTTATACATTAATGAAGGCACCTATCCATAATGTCAAGAAACCACAAGTGAAGATTACAATCATTTCAACAGTTAATAATAGTGACTAGGTAGTGAAACTACCTGCTTCACAAACAAAATCATGATACCAAGTTTCATCAATGATTCATTTTTAATAAAGTAATTACATTAGCCCCTTATTTCTTTTATAATATGATCATGTATCATCAAAATACCAACAAATCTATCATTGCACTGTACACCTTAATTTCTTTGAAATTCCTATATGTTGACAACAAGCTTACATTTTCAACCTAATTACGTTATGAAAAAACCCTTACATGAACATCATGCCTCTCAGTACCAAGTTGCATAGAAGTGGATATCAATACAGATATGGAGACACAGAATTCTCTCCCACACACAATTTCAAAAAATCAAAAAACAAAGAAAATCCAGATCTCCAAATATATTTCGCTACAAATTGTTCTCAAAAACATGGAAATGTAGTCATCTGTCAAAAACTCAAATTTGTGTGTTTTAGAAACAGGGGAAGGACCATCTTATGGGCAAAAGTTCAGATTTATTGCCCCCAAGGAGATGTGTATATTGTTCTAATGCATATGTCTAATAACCTTTGGTAATAGATGACATAAGGCCGTGAATTTCATACTCTAATAGTGAAGCTATTCCTGTTTAACGACAAGTTCCAGACATGGTGAAAAAAAATGACTTGGATGACATCAGGCTTTATTGCAGAACAAAAACATGTTATGATTTCCATACATGCCATTAGAACACAACTTCACTAATCTACAATAAGTTCAAACTAAGGAAGTGGAAATACCTTGGAGTCTGCAGCTTTTAGAGCAGAAACCAAAGCTTTTGAATGATTGAAGTGACGTAAATCTTTATCATACTCTTGGAAATACACTTTTGCCATTCTTTTCACAACATAATCTCCTTCCTGTACCATCATTAATGCCACAAAAATAATTGAACAAAGGTAATATCAAAAGCCATCTCGTCAATTCTGTATTCCAAAAGAACATCAAATATCTAAAAGACAAATAGATATTGTGATTAATATTTTGCAACTTACAGAAGGTTTTTCACTGCGACCACGTAAATAATAACGATATTGATTGGGTTTCAAAACAGCGGAATCCTTTTCATCATTAACTGGATTTACTTGAAGACCTGATGAATCTGAATGTATCTTATCTTCTATTTGCCCCTTCCTCTGGCGGATGAAAAGAAGCCCAGATGAGGTTCCTACTGCCATTGTCCTACACAAAGAGGATATGCCCATTGATAGAATTGGAGCTGGATACCTTGCAGAATGGGTGACCTGCATTTAAGCTAACACATGGGTAAGCAAGGAAAGGAACAATATCAAGGGAAAAAGATCTTCTAAAGTTAGAAACTTTAATGTTTACACAGTATTGTATAATTTTATCTCATTTGATCAAGTTCAACACTCCAAGTGATAATATTAGTCCAACCAAACACAAGTTTCCCGTGAGTTAATCATCAAATAACCAACCGAAACAAAACATGGTGAAAATGAGATCAGATCTTCTAAAGTTAGAAACTTTAATGTTTACACAGTATTTTATAATTTTATCTCATTTGATCAAGTTCAACACTCCAAGTGATAATATTAGTCCGACCAAATACAAGTTTCCTGTGAGTTAATCATCAAATAACCAACAGCAAGAAAACATGGTGAAAATGAAACAAGATCTTCTAAAGTTAGAAACTTTAATGTTTACACAGTATTTTATAATTTTATCTCATTTGATCAAGTTCAACACTACAAGTGATAATATTAGTCCAACCAAATAGAAGTTCCCCGTGAATTTAATCATCAAATAACCAACCGCAAGAAAACATGGTGAAAATGAGATAACCCATTGTAGAAAAACCACAAAGTGATAACATCTACAGAAAATGTTTCACACTGCTCATGTTTGATTGTGCAACTTAGGATTGTATGTGATTGTATGTTCCATGCTTCAAACCAGGATTACTGAAATGAAAACATCCACCACACTATAATACTTTCTCCACAGAGACCTGGTACAGACAACTAAAGTTCAATTACCGTAATTTCCAATATATGTAGACAGAATTAAAACTTCAATCAATGATCTTCAAAGCATTTGTCCGAAAGAAATGACTCCTTTCAATATCTCTGATCTGGACAAGAGGGTGAAATATTTAGTTTTATGTCTAAAACCTAACAATTAAAGATTTAAATATTGGAATTGGATTTATGAAAAAGTTAAAAGCAGAGTTACCAAGGGGAGGAAGACTGACTTTGGTCATATCAGTCTTGAGACCAGACCGTAGGACAAGATCCAGAAAGTTTCATACCAGCGTTATTCTGTTATATTGGAACTCTGCTAATTTTAGTTAACAATGGTATGTTCTATGCTTAGCACAATTACTTCAATGTACTTTAACAGCCTACTGACTATTTCCAATTTAGTTTTCCAATAGCAATCACATTAACCATAAATCACATTGACAGTAACTATAGATAGAACATAAAATTAAATGCAGAAGACAAGCCAAGACAGGAGGACAGCAGATTTGGCGGATGCCAAGGAAACACCCCAAGATGGGGAAAACCTTTTGATCAAATCTTCTTATTATTATATCAAATGTTCAGCAGAGAGAGAGTGTACAAAAAGTCAAAGTTGACTTGCCAAATCAAAGTCAAACATCCCTGTCAAATCTGCAGTCAAATTCAGCCCTAAACAAAAAGTCAAAGATAGTCAACACAGAAGCAAAACTTCAAACTTGGCCACTTTAGCTGGTCTAATAGCAGTCAAAACAGTCCACAAAAACAACAGTCAAACTTGGTCAACTGAAGTCAACTACTGCAGTCAAACAGGTTTGTGGTCAATGCAGGTCAAAATGCTCAGAATTTCTCAATTTCTGTGACAATCTGTACTGCCTGTCAAAAACAAATTTTTCCCACAAAAATCGCAGTCAAATGATGAGTCAAAAGTCTCGTTAACGCTGGTCAAACCCCTGCAACAGTCCAGAAATTCAGCCCTGCCATTTGCCCAGAAAAACTGTCCTCCTTGCCACGCATGTGAGAGAGGAGATCTGCCCAATAGCTCTACGAACCAATGAGAGAAGGAGAGAGAAGAAAATGTGTGACTGATGATGCCAAATGAGGTGGGCAGTCATTTATATTTATACAAGTCGTTGAGGGTGAAGAGACATGTCTATTGGGCTTCATGAGCCTATATGATGATGTGGCCAACCTGAACAATTTGCACGCGCAGGCCTAAGTTACCAAAAACTCCTATAGAATTTGTCGGAAACGGGGATCCCCATTTCCGATACAGAAATGGATATGATTCTTCCTGAAACGCTGTAAAAACGTTTTTGTGCCGTTTCTTAAAATCGGAAACTTAATTGGATACATTTCCAAGGCATTTCAATTATTTTGGATCCGTTTCCGGAAACGGATCCACAAAAATTGTGATCGGATTCCACCCTTAAAATGTTAAAAAGCGTGAAAATTTGTATAGCCATAAATAAATAATAAAAATGAAGAAATCGGATTTGCAAATTAACTCACTATAAACACAGTCTCATAAAGTCTCTTCTAAATCTTTAAAAAAAAAGACACTCTGTATATTTATCAAGTATTCTTACTAAGAAAAAGATAGATGTTCAAAAATGCAAATCAAAAGGTTTGATGAATGTCTTCATAAAGAGATTTATTTGAGCGATTAATTTTCATTTTGGTTAAGGTTTTGTTAATTGTCATTGATTTTGCTCTTGATTTCATAAATCCCTCCAATATAGCAAATCTTCTCTAGCCAATTTTGTGCCTGCATATAGTCAAAACACCAAGCTGACATTGAGAAGATTGAAATGTTGAAATAGGTCTTGACAGAATATCCCAATGATCCCATGGGCCTTTTAACTATCATGCAAGGAAGATAGATATCATTTTCCATGCATGACACGTTCTTTGAAGGAGTTGGACCCAAAAGCACAAAGGCTGTAGCATTTCTGATTACATCACTGATGATGATGATAATATGTTGAATGTTATAATAATCAATAATGATGATGCCAATGTTTATCCCGAATTGATGATCATGATTTGTTTATGTTGAATTCATGACGATGATTATGTATTTTTAGATATAGAGTCTAGATTCTAAAGGATGAATGGTAATATGAAATATATATATATGCATGTCGTTTCCTTGCCGTATAGTATCCTAGTATTTTGAAAATTTGTCGCATCCATTTCAAACCCGTATTTGTATCCATTCTTGTATCCGTTTCAGTGCAACTTAGGTGTAGGCATAAATTCAAAAACACACTTTTGCTTGTCTGAATTAGATAATCTTTATATCAATTTTGGTCCTCTCGAAAAGAGGAATTTAATGCAATCATCATCTCCATCAAATGAGTTGTCCAAAGTGGAATTTGGTCTTAGTTGCCAATTTTAACACTCCCTCTCAACTAGGAAGAATTCCACCTGTCAATCCATCCATCATCATGCCATCCTGTCGTCATATACCGTCTCTATATCTCATCTCATCTCTACTCTGTTGAACACTAATATGAATAATGAAGAAGAATCGATCGAGAGTGAGTCACAAGACCCTAACACTCTCCACTAACAAAAGTCAATCCAGAGGTAGAACCTCAATCAGACTTGATCCCAAATCAAGTTGTTGAACACCATGCATCCTAGACATAGGGAGTACGGCAGTACACGATGCGTCGATCGGTAGTGTTATGGTCCCTATCCACTTTTCCCAACTCATTGGCCAAATGAGTGGTACTTCCCATGAGTCGCGAACTACATGGGTAGGATGTATGTTGGGGCATTAGCAAGAGAAGGTGAACCACTCATCTTGCTCATATGCCATAGGAAAAGGTGAACCACTCATCTTATGCATATGTCAATCATAGGGGAAGGTGAACCACTCACCCTACACACATGTGTCATCAATCGTAAGGGGAGGCAAATCCCACTTTGACTATCACAAAAGATCACGGTGGTATCCAACAAGTCCTCAAATAGCTCACTAAAGAGCTTCCTCAACCAAACAACCTCACAATAGGCCATACTAATTGCAATGTATTTAGCCTTGGCGGTGCTTAAAGCAACCGATTTTTGCTTCCTACTCATCCAAGAAATTGAAGCAGACCCCAATGAGAAGCAACATTCAAATGTGCTTTTTCGATCCCCACACTGCCAACCCAATCAGCATTAGTATTCCATGTAGCCTCAAATTCCCAGCAATGTATCTCAGTCCATAGTTGATTGTGCCACAAAGATATCTCAAGAGATTCTTAGCAGCAACCCAATGTATGTGATGAGGCTCGTGTTATGTAAAATGTAATTAGGATAATTATGTAATTGGGGCACGATCAAAGATCATGCCCCTTCTTGAAAAGGTGCCCAAGGACTTATTTAAACCAGGGCCCTCCTTGTAAAAAGATCATCATTCAATCAATATATATATAATAAATATATATATATAATATATATATATATATAATTATTATAAAGTTTCTAAGTTTTAATGCTCAAATTGGTATCAAACCACTCAGTCACTCTGTTGTTGCATAAGCCACCCGCAATTTCGTCTGCTAGTCATTTTCGCATGTTGCTCCTCGTTGTTCCACTGCCCTATGCTTGCTCTTCACATCACATACTTTTTTGTCACGTTCATCTAAGCATCGTGTCCCAAATTTCGTAGTGTCTCACTATCGCACCCGTTGTCTTGTTCAACACACCGTCGCACAAGCCCTGTTTGTCGCTATCAATTTGATATGTCGTCATCTGTCATCTTGTTTCCTCCCAGACTTTTCGAACATCGCACCTGTTCGCACCCTTCACCGTTGACTTCCATATTATTCCCTTTCGATTCGTATGTCCATTAAAATCATATCTTTAAGTTCAAACATTAATAGTTATATGTATAGTTATTTAATTAATTATAAATAATTTAATTAATCATTATTTATAGTTATATATATAGTTAATTAAATCATATATAATATATATAATATTATTAATATATAAATATATATATTATATAATATATATATAATATATTATATATTACAAGCATATACAATAAAAAATAAAAAATATTATATTACTTAAAAAAATAGGTCAGGTTAAGGAAAAAGGTTACGCTGCATAGGTATACTCCACCTCATACCGACTCAATGTCTTCATCAATGTCGATGGCCGATTTTAATAAAATATTGATAGATCTTGAGACTAAGGTGACCAGACATGGCAAAAAAATCAAGGAGCTCCAAGATACAACAAAGAGAATAGAGAGTCGGCTCAAATAAAACCATAACAAATTTAAAAAAGATCATGCAATCCCTTCAAATAAGATGGATCTAAATCATAACCAAGCAATGGTGATGTTGACATGTATTTGAGACAAGTTGAAGATTACACCTGATCAAATACCCCAGAATAATGAAGCTACTCAACATCTCAATTCACAGTAAAATGACCTCCAAGTGATTTGTTAGACATAGGCCCACACAAATCAAAATGAACGAGGTCTAATATTTCTTTAGACCTTCTTTCACTATGTGTAAATGGTTTTCTTGTATGTTTACCCAAAGAACATCCCTTGCAAACTCCTTCACGATCTTCTTTGATATTCGGGATGCCATGAACCAGTGGATTTAGAGTGAGAATGACCTTGTAGTGTAGATGACCATATCTTCTATGCCATAGCTCAATGGGATTGATTTCCATATGAACTAGAGCTTGAAGAGGTGGTGTCATGACTCTATATAAGCTTCTTTCAAGAACTCCAATAACCCTAGCTTTATCAATACTTGAATCTCTTCCCCAAACCAAAACGTTTCCATCAACAAAAGCAACTCTATCCCCTTTATCTTCTAAGCATGAAATTGAAAGAAAATTCTTTTTCAAACTTGGAACATATAGTATATTGTTGAGATGTAGCTTAGCTCCATTGTCCAGCTTCAAAGATGTTGATCCCAGGCCTCTAACAGCATAACTTTCGTTGTCTCCCAATTCCACTGCATGAGAAGATGATTCCTTTGACAGAGTGTGAAGTTGTTTACTCTCCCCTGTCATATGCCTTAATGCTCCACTGTCAATAATCCATGCATTATCATCATTAAGTGAACATGTAATTGTAGCTAAGAACCCTTGACTTTTGACCTTGTTAAATAAGCAGTAGAAGATCTTCTTGATCCAGCTTCCTGCAATCTTGAATCCCATTCTTATCATAAAGGCAGTAACCATTTCTTTCAAGCCAACAAAGTGATCTCAATCTTCCTTGACCTTAGCTCTGATACAATGTTGAGAAATCAATACTAGTAGAGTTAGGGTTAGATTTCTCTTTCTTGATAGTTACTTGTGCATTATGTTGGCTTCTTTTACTTCTTTGTTATATTATCTTTCATCCAAGCAGTTACCAAATTATGTCTGTATGAAGATCACAAAAACACAAGACACAAGATGTAGGCACTCTGCCAAAGAAAAACCCCTATCTAGGGGAAAACCCATTCAAAATCTCTTCCTTCAATAGTTATCTTGAGACTCTTCAACCTAGACACAGACCTCCTCCAACCACCAAGCCAGCCTTCTCTTCCAACAACTTCGACCTAGAACTTCAACCTTAAAGCAACAGCACTTCGACCCAACAAATCTAGAATTTCGACCTTCCAGCAGCAGAATCTTGCCCAACACTCTTAGAATTCCGACTCTTCCAGCAGTAAAACTTTGATCCAACAATTGGCCCAATAACTTCGCATAAGAGAGAGAAAGAGATACCCAAAAACTTCGACCTTGATCCTTCCAGGACTTCTTCTTCTTCTTCTTCTTCTTCAAATTTTGCACGTTTTTGCCTTCTTCTCTTGGATATCGAACTTGTGAAAGTGATGCCTCCAAATGAATTCGAACGGCTTGTATATATAGGATTTAGGTGAGGTCGAATTGCCCTGTTTGAGGCCAACTTGATCTCCTTGAGGCCGACTTGGTATGGAGGTGTCAAATACCTAATTTGACTCAATAATAAACTTCCTACATGATTCAAAAGCCCAAGAAGGGTCTCATAAAATGTGCAATGACTCTAATGACTCAATATAAATCCTAGGAGTCCACAATGGGGTCTTTGACTAATAAAATATGACCCAAGCATGAAACCTATGCTTTAATAAGTCATTGTAATAATAATAATAATAATTGTTTTTCATTCTTTTGCAAGTAAATTACATAATGACTCAAGTACATTTATGAAGACCGAACCTAGTTACATTCTTCAATAGTTTCCATGTTCTGGAAGACTGTGCAACATTGGTTTCCCTGCAAAAGTTTTTCCTAAAAGAATGGACTCCAAAAAAAAATTGAAACAAGAGCATCCTTCCGCTATGGATTTCTTTCTTTTTATTCTTCTTCCTCCTCCAAAACCATGTGGGAACATGCATGTCTAGTTGAGGACAAGTGGCAACATGCTCAGGTGTATGTGCTCTTTTCCTATTTCACCTCTTTTCTCTTTTTTTTGTTTTCCTTTCATTTTATTTGTACTCTCTTTCATACTTTACTTCTACCCCAACTAATGTTTCTTACTAAAGTTAATTTGGCACATGCTCATTTCTATGGCAACTTTATCACAAGTATATATTTAAATTTAATATCGCACTTATACACACACAAACATACACCCAATTTTACTTATAAAAGGTGCAAGTATCAGTTTCCGATTTAAATCACCCCCTTATATATAAGACTACTAACCACTAGGTTATCACAAACCATTTAGTCACTTAAGCTTATAGTTTGACAAGAAATTAACTAGACTCTAGAGCAATGCTGTAGGAACCGTCCCCCCCCAAAGGATCCAGAGGCAGATCCACGTCTCATACGGATCCACCATTGATCCTTCTGTGGAACTGCGGATCGAAAAAACAGATCTGCCTTTTTTTGGCAATTCCTGGAAAATTGGATCTATGAGGACCCAATCCACAGTTCCTACTACCCGATTCGCGATTCCTACTACCCAATCCGTGGATTCAGAAAGGATCGGGTGCAAATTTGTGGAGGTTCGAGCGTGTATCCACTACAGATCGCGAACGGATCCAAGAGAAGGTGGACGGTTCCGCGGGGCTTTTTTTTTTTTTTGAAATTTTGAATTGTTATGTGACAAACTACACTTTCTGAATACTCCCAAGGTGCCCCTTGACGCTCCCTAGATGCTCCCTAATAGTGACGTTAAATTCTTAAAGTAAAAGTGACATTCTCCTTTATCTTTCATTTCCATCCTTTTATTTAAATTTTTAACTTACCATGAAATGACTCAAGATGTTTGAGAATGGTTCCAACCTCATTAGACTTCATATGGAGAAAATAGAATTTCATATCACATTCAAAATTCAGCAAACTTAATAGTTTTCAGGGTCAATGGGATTGTGGTGTTTCATTGCATTATATCATGTATGACGACATGTGATTAGCATTTAATCAAGAGCACCAAGCCCTATATGTACCCCAGTGTTGGTGTTATTGATTGTTAAACTCCTTTGTGTTAAATTGGCAACTAGGGCCAAACTCCATGTGGGTCAGCTTATTTATGGCAACTGATATTTTTATTGGATCCCTCTCATCGAGAGGTGTAGGATTGATCCAAAGATCATTCTATTCCGATAAGTATTTATGGAGATATGAATTTATTTTGTTTATGTAATTATTATCAAGCCGACCAGCACTTATGTAGGCTCTAGAAGCCCAACCGACGTGTCTATTCATCATCTTCGTTTTAGTATAAATAGAAGAGGATTTGAAGTTATTTGTGCACACATTCTTCATGTGATCTTCTCCTCTCCACGTGTTGGGTTTTTGGTGAAGGAGAGTCACATAAAGGATACGCTGGCCTATATACAAATGATGCCCTAAAACGCAGAAGCCCTAGAAACAGTCATGGAGAAGTCTAAACGCAGCAAGAAGAAGGGTCTATCCACAATCGCAGTTAAGGAAGATCTTACCACACCCTAAACACAGTTAAGAGAGGCATTTCTATGCTGTCCAAGAAGCCCTAATACACTGTCAATGGAGCAGTGCTAAACGCAGTTAAGGGAGGCATTTCTACGCTGTCCAGGAAGCTTCTATAATGCAACTAGGAAAGAGGCATTTCTACGCTGTCCAGGAAGCTTCTATAACGCAGCTAGGAAAGGTTTTAATGCAGTCAAAGGAAGCCCTTAAAGACCCTAACCGCAGGTCTAGAAGAGACCTTAATCACAGCATCAAGAGACCTAATTGGCAACCACCATTTGCAGTCATATTTGCTGTCATGAAAGAGCATTATACACAGCTCTATTAACCGCAGAAGAAGAGGCCCTAATCAGCAGCATATAAAGACCTAAGACACAGAAAGAAGAGTGGACTTATGCCTCAGCAAAAGGAAGTATCTCAAGGTTAAAGTCACATACCTGTCGCTGACAGCGTGGACTGTGTTGGGCATGTTCAAGATCTCAGTTTGTTGGACATAAGTATCCACTGTAAAGAGGAGCCTAAATCTGGTTGCTTAATGAATGATGCACAGGCAGCATGTTAAAGAATGATGCACAAGCAACATGTTAATGAATGGTGCATGGGCAGAGCAACGATACATGGAGCATGGGCAACAACATGATGGGCAACACAATGATATATGGGTAGCGTGATTTATGAGATCATGAGACAGCATGATGGTGCAACACAATCAGGGGCAACAAATGGACGAGATGCAGAATGATGATAGGTGAAGGAGTCACCTTGAGAATCAGTTGAAGCAGAATGTCTTCAACTGATCTCATCATGATACGAAATGATCTATGCTAGATCTAGACAAGTCAAAGTATTGACTTCTGTTGTAAATATACTCTCTCTCTCTTTCTCTGCTGAACTTTGAAGATAAAAGAAGATTTGATCAAAGGGTTTCCCCACACATTGTGGGGTTTGTCCCTGGCT
>APFE030386259.1:17337-50837 GCA_000404065.3 Pinus taeda | reverse complement strand
AGTGTCAAAATTTTGCAAATGTCATTCCAAGTAAATCCATAGTTCATCAATTTAGCAACTTTTATATGGATTCAAGTAGGATTCTATGATAGTTGTTTCAAGTAAATCCATAGTTCATCAATTTAGCAACTTTTATATGGATTCAAGTAGGATTCTATGATAGTTGTTTCAAATATCATTTTCCATTTACTTTCAATAGCTTTATACAGCTAAACCAATGAGGTATGTAAACATATATGAATTACGTCATTCTCCTTATACCTGTTAAAGATTAGGGAATACAGGTAACAAGCAGGTCTATTCAATATGTACTTACCCTATAGAGTAGAGTGTAATCATTACTAATGGTTGAATCAGTGCCATAAGTAGAACCATGGAAATCAAAGTAATGAGGAAACAGAGCTTGTTACATTAGGATATGCGTATACAATGATTACAATCTATCCATATGTATTGATTATGGAGAGAACGGTACTCTATATAACAATAAGAGAAAATGTATTTATATAATAGGAATGACTAAGAGCGAGAACCCCAGGATATCACGTTGTATATTGATTAGCTTGTCACCTTTGTACCTTATCTAAGCTTATGACAAGCTATGGAATTAGAACACAGTAGTTACACATGACTCTTTCTAACCATGCTTGTTTACCTAATCACTTTCTTGTCTCATTCTCATTACACTCGGCAAAAGTAATAGCACATATATTTTATAAGTAGTTACATCATCTAAAGGTTGACCTATCAGTGCTAACCTAAGAAATACATGTATAGATATGATAAAGTACGTGTATCACAGGTTGGTTATCTCCCTAATAGATTGGACTCAACTTTAATATAGATATAACATATGTAATTAGACAGAGCTTTGTTCTAGCTCACTCATAGATAAGGGTGAACTAAAACCATGCTGAGATACTAATACGAGCTTTTTAGTGTATAGAGCTTACTAGTGATAAGATGAATGAGATCCATTGAATATGATACATGTATACCTTTGTTCAATGTATTATGTTATATAGCTTATACAACTTGGATTCATACTAGATCACTTATTGAGTAATATACACGAGTTTCATCAATTCCAGTACTCTGACCGTAATCATACTAGTATACCTGTTCTAACTTATAAGTAATCTGTATAGGTATATCCCTAATTAACACTATCATAACATGTAAGAAACATAGGCCCTTAGTAATACATGTTCATTATCACTAGTCTCAAGCTTCATTAGTATGACTAAATAGTTACTCAGCTTAGGCTATGATCAGAGCTTGTATCGTTTCATCATAGTTCATAAGGTAAGCATATCCATATTCAACATACAAAAAACAACACGTTTTAAGGATAAGATGTAATCAGAGCTATGACCAAGTTGGTTGATTAGATGGATACAACTGTATTCAATAGGTTCAATTCCTATAAGCTAAACAATCCGTGACTACGGTACTAATATGACATACGTAACCTCTGTGATATGTAAGTTGTAATCACTATGAAGCTGATGATCGAATAAGTGTTGCCATAATAAGCTAGAACACATACATGAACTCTGTATAAAAAAGGTTAACTATAACCCTATGGACAGAACTGTAAGAACAACGACTTTCAATCGCTGTTTGTGAAACCATCCAGGTATCCTTCTAGCAGTTATGGTCAGATAGATCATGTAAGAAATCTGATAAATGAAAACAATGAAAAAAGAACTGTAAGAAGAATGAGTTGTAATTCATATAACTAACTTGGATATATTGGCCACTGTTTTGTGATGTTGTCTTCAAGTTTGTTGAATAGTTTGAAAGCATAAGATGCAACTTCAACAGTGGGTGGACTTCTTTTATAGTTTTGGGGACTTGAATTTAATTGGTGGACATGGATGCACATGGATTGCAATGGCTTCATTTTGAATGTGTGGTATGGATTTAATTTGATGTGATCTAATGGTTGGGAATTGGTTATTTGTTGATCCATGTGCTTTGATCTGTTTTAATGAGAAATAGAGTGAGTTCGGTGTCATTTATTGCAGTTATTGGGTCTGGGTGTCATTTATTGAACAAAGTGGGTTCAAATGTTATTGGGTTGGGTGCCATTTATTGAACATAGGGTGTTTAGTTGTTGAATAATACAGCAGTTATGGCTGACATATGTTCCCTTTTGTTATGTGTAGGTAGGCATATTTATTTGGGATGCAAAGTTGCAGTTCTAATGAGTGGGGGTTGAAGTGACTGCTGCTTTGTACTTTTGGAATAGACCATTTTGGAAGCCTTTATGGCTTTAGCTGTTTTCTACTTGGGTCAATATGTTTTGCAGTATTAAGTAGTAAAATACTATTTATGGATAGTTGTGGGCCCAGTCAATGTATGGGGAAATTTTGGACATAAATTAATACTTATTTATACTTAATGTTATTTATTTTTGTTTAAATTTTGGTGTCAAAAGTCTCAATTTATGGTGATTTGGTGGGACGAGTACTATATCAATTACTGGTCCCTGCACAACATTAGGAATCTCTCCCCTATTTATTTCCACATCAGGCCATATCCGTAGTATCATTCCTTTTGTCAGTTTTTTAATAAATATTTCCCATTTCGGATTGTCAATCGGTGGCATTCAGACACAAGGTTCCATATAACTTTGTACTTGTCCCCCTCGTGGATTACCTCTTTTTTCGGAACTTCGTGTTCCCAAGTGGTTGTATAGATAACCACGTCAAACTTTCTCCTTTTCCATAACATCAGATATGAAATTATTTAAAAAGTTGTGAGAATCTGATGACTTATACACCATTACATACCTTGAAATATTACTTCACGGTGGATTATCCTTGTGACGTTTCTGCCACCTCTGCTCTCATTCGTGCCACTATGGATTGGTGTTGATATCCATGTAGGCCAAAGCAGTCCACACTCACTTGATGCATGGCGCACTATCTTCGGTGACGATAGTGTGCCAGATGTCTCACACATGCCTCCTGATCAAGTGGGTGGTGGACTTACATTTCAACATCGATGTTCAAAACATCGCTCCATTAAAACCGCTCCTCCACCTCTGGCTTTGGCTTTTGATAGTGATACCCTGGAGGACCATATTACAAGTCTTCAAAAATATGCCTTAGTTGGTAGATGGTATTTCTCGGAGATGGAGGACTCTGAAACATGTAAATGGATAGATAAGAAATGGAAATCGATGTTAGGGTACATGCCTATGGTTGTTAGGCTTCTGAACGGATGGTACAACATTCATGTTCTTAGTGAGGAAGACTTGGAGAAAACTATAGCCATCCCATGGATTCATGGAAAAAGTTTCCTTGTCCTCCATAAGTGGTACATCGGGTACAATCCCCTTCGTAATACACCCTCCAACAAGCTGGTATGGGCAAAATTACTAGGACTCCCTCTGGAATTATGGACCAAATAGGCACTTGCTGACATTGGTGACGCCATTGGAAAATTTATCCACATGGACCTTTGCTGTCTGGGAGCACAGGACAAAAGGGTAGCCTGAATCCTCATTGAAAATTATTATAGAGGGGGATTCGCTGATCACATCGAACTTCATTGGGGTGACACCTTCCTTTAGCAAAGATTGGACTATTGGGGGGTTCCCTTTAGATGCTATTTCTACCATAGAACTAGACACATGCGTGATCAATGCCCTTTCTGTTCAAGCAGACGCTTCCATGGCAGAGGAGGCTATAATGGTGCCATGGGGCCTCACTCGGATATGGGCCATCAGAGTCTAAAAGTTAAAAATAACATGCCACATAAGCATCCTCTTCATCAATCGGGTATGCACTCACACCAGAATTCCCACCTTCCCCATGCTTTTGGATCAATTGTTTCTTTGCCCATTACCATTCCATCATCACCGAATAATTCCACCAAATCAGTTTTCCCTTGTTTTGACAGCCCACTAGCTTTTATGTGTCATCCACCTCTCGAGCCTGCAACTAGCCAGGACATACCAATTCCATTTACAGTGCCACATCCATATCCGGACATTTCATCCACCTCGCAAGTTGCATACATTTCTCCTTTGGCTCCACCTCGCTGACAATCAAAAGATAAAGGCCCATGCCTCAGTATTACTCCTCCAAATTCTCCCATAGTTTCGCCTACAAATTTGGTCGGGAGTGACTTAGACTTCCTCTTACAAAGGAAGACCCTTGATCTCTGTACCCTCACTATCCACAAACCTACAGGCAGCTCATCTCCCCACATTAGCCCAACCTTGACGGGAAACATTATGGTGCGTAGGAAATGAAATCGTGGTAGTTGCCACTTTTGGGGACGATCTAATAAAAATCCTTTTTCCTCCCCCTTGGATAGGTTTCTCGTTGATATACCCATTGCTGACATCTCCCCTCACAGTCCCTTAGAGCACGAATGCCTGAGAAAGACCTTCCATGATGTGCATCGTCTCCCTTAATATTTAGGGTCTGGGGACTACTCCAAAATATTTAGCCCTCAAAAATCTATTGTTATCTTTAAAACCTTTCACTATCCTTATTCAACAAACAATGCATAATGTTCCTGACACTATTCAATATTTTTCGAAAATGCTTCCGAACTGGTATATATCTGTAACTGTTGCCATGGGCCTTTCGGGTGGTCTGGTGGCCTTATGGGACCCAAGCAGGATCAACATTAAGGCCTTTGAATGTTTCACTGGTATACTGCTGGAAGGTAGTATTCCGGCGTGTCGGGTCATGTACATATCTTAAACATATATGCCCCATACAGAGATAAAGGGAACTTCTAGGACCGGTTCATATTGTTAGGCTTGATGGACCTAGAGATGCTCATTATAACATCAGGCTTAAACTGTGCTATCAGTGTTGATGAAGTTGGGGATGCTTTAGGAAAGTCGATCTACTGGCTGGGAAAATTCAGAATGCCATCATCATGAACAACTTTGTGGATGTTTGGCCCTCCAAAATTGCCCCTACTTGGGACAGTGGATGCTCTGGCTCTGCCTACGTTGCTAAGAGACTGGATTGTTTCCTGATCCATGAGCAATTGTTAGACCGCTTGGGGGATGTCCGGGTTAACACCATTAGTAACTTTATATCGGATCATAGGTCCATCACTCTGCAACGGAGGAAAAGGGAAATCTGCTTGGGTTTCCCTTACAAATTCAATATAACAGCCTTGGAGGATCCTGACTTTAATAAGTTGGTGCTCGAATCAAGGGGTAGTATTAATGTCACCGGATCCTCTCCCACACTCAATATCCTGGAGAAACTAGACTCCCTCTAGGGAACTGTTAAATACTGGCAGAAAAAGAAAATTAGGGACGGTAGAAAGGAGCTTGTGAAAATCCAAAAATGTCTGGACTCACTCGAGGCCTCCATGTCCACCCATTTCTTTCCTTTTCACATCCGATCAAACATTCAAACATTGGAACACAGGAAGAAGCAAATTCTAATGATGGAAGAATCTACATGGAGACTAAAGAGCAGGGCACACTAGTTAAAAGAAGGTGACCGAATCAAAATTTTTTTCCTTAGATATGCTAACTACCACTGAGATATAAATTCCATATGGGAAATCACAGACTCAGTTGGACGCATATTCCAGACACAAGAAGAAATAAGTGATGTTGATGTAAAAAAATTTCAAAATGCTTATGGAAGCAATGAAAATTCTTCTGTAGAAGATATGATTTGGGGAATTGATCCATACCCTATCATGTTTGATTTGGAGAAAAATAAGGATTTTTTTAAGGAAGTTTTTAAAGATGAGCTACTAGGAGTCCTCAAGTCTTTTAAGAGTGACAAAAGTCCCGGTCCCTGATGGGTGGACTATTGAATTTTTCTCTCACTTCTTTGAAATTATCAAGATGGACCTGCTAGGTATTATTGAAGAATCCAGGAATATTGGCTTCATTCATCGTAAGATTACTTCCACATACATTGCTCTCATCCCAAAATACAAATCAGTGGAAAGTTTCATGGACTTCAGGGCCATTTCACTGTGTAATGTCATCTATAAAATCATATCGAAGACTATTGCGAGGCGGTTGCGTAGGACTCTCTCTCACTCCATATCCCCTGAACAACATGGATTTCTTCTGGGAAGAATCATCCACGATGTTGTGGCAAATGCACAGGAAAGCATGCACTCCATCCACACAAAAAACATGGATGCGCCTATTCTTCAGGTTGATCTTCGTAAAGCATATGACTGTCTGGATTGGGGTTTTCTCAGACTAATTCCTAGCAAGATTGGTTTACAACCTAGGTGTACTAACTGGGTCATGGCCTGTGTGGACAATGTAAACTATGCTATCATTATGAATGGATTCCCAACAAGATTATTTTGGGGTGGTAGAGGTCTTCGTTAGGGATGTTCGTTATCTCCTTTATTATTCATTCTGGTTATGAACTGTCTGATTTTGCATATAAAAAAAGCGGTCCTAGAGGACCAATTCAAACCACTAAAGCTGGGGAACAAAATCAGTGTTTCTCATAACCTCTTTGTTGATGACATCATTATAATGGGTATGCTTTGCCTTTTTTCCTGGTATTATCTTTTTCATATTTTCAGTATATTTGCAAATGCTTCGGGACTGTACATGAATTCCAATAAATCTGTTCTTTATCATATTCAATCTGATATGGTAACTATTGCATATATTAAAGACTTATTTGGAATTGAGGCTAGACCTATGCAAAATGGATTGAAATATCTTGGTTACCGACTTAAACCCTCCTGCTATAGAATCTATGATTAGAAAAGGCTTACTGAAAGATTTGATAATAGGATCTCCGGGTGGGAATTTAGATGCCTGTCCGTAGGGGGTAGGCCCATCCTTACTCAACCTGTTCTATCTCAACTAGGTGTTTATTGGGTACATCTTTTTCATATTCTTGCCTCCATCATTAGTGACATAAACCGACTTATGGAAAATTTCATTTGGACGAGCAAGCACAGTAAAAAAAATTCCATCTGACCAAACTATCAAATATTACTCTTCCAAAAGACATGGGTGGTTGGGGAATTTTGGACCTTTGTCATTTTGGTGAGGCATTGCTTATCAAATCTCTCCGGAGGGGTTTATTTGGAGTAGGCAGATGGAGCAAGATTATCCATCATAAGTATTTAAAGAATAAAGACTTCATTTTTTGGTACCGATTTGGAACAATCGGTATAAAACAAGGTTCAAAAATCAGGTTAAGTTTCCTAAAAATTGAGAATTTTTTCAATCGACATTTGGCATGGAAATTCCAGTCTGGAAATAGTATTCTTATTGGCATTGACCCAATATTGGGTGTTGAATTGAACTTCTCCATTTCTGACATTATCATTCAGCACCTAAATGAGAATGGTTTCTTTTTTGGGGGCCAAGTCATAAAAAGCTGGCAAGGTATGCTCCCCATATGGAAAAGTGCCCTCGAGCTGGGGTTAACCAGCCACTTGGAAGGGGAATGGTTTTAGACCACCTCAACAATGAAGCAACTTAGCATCTGCCGATTAGGGACTCAGGACAGAATTATATGGTTGGGCAAAATGATTTCTGATAACATTATTGTGCCGGACACTTATCATGCATTATCAAATATGGTCACCAGAAAAGGGGAGCATCATACTCTTTATGCTTTCTGGAAAACTAAAGCAGCAAGCTCCAATAAAAATTATACTTTTCATATGGCTTGTTTATCATAGTAGGAATCTTGTATGGGCTAACCTGTAAAAAAGGAATTGGTATGGCCCTGGTATATGCTACTTATGCAAAAATTATTCAGAAGATAATGATCACATCTTTCTACACTGCCATTTCACCACTCAGGTTTGGAAAAAGACTGCTTTCCTATTTGGCTTCTGATATATTCAACACTCTTGCATTAGAGATTCATTGAAATGGTGGAGCTCACAAAAGTCTGCCTTTCGAACTATGCCTCTCTTCCTCTTCTGGGCAATCTGGAATTGTAGAAATAGAAGTATTTTCCAGAACTGTAGGGAGGAGTTCTCTATGAGAATTGAAAAAATTTCCTCCAAACTTTCTTTTTTTTATTCACAACATATACGCTCTAAAGGCAACCCTAAATGAAGGATGATATTCAATTCACATACCCTATGGGGTTTTTTGATGGGGCCGCACAAGGGAACACTTGTGCTTGTGGATTTTGGATTGCCATAAATGCCAGTTTCTCATATAGAATGTACTAGAACTGTGGTGGTGGTACAAACACAAAAGCTGAAGCAATGGCTCTCTGGGGTCTCCTATGGTTCAACAGCTTCCTTGGGAACCCCACTCTGCACATATATGGTGATTTTATGACTATAATTGATCAACTATTGGGGAGGGCATCCATCAACAATCCCAAACTTCAAGGATGGATGGAAAGAATCGAACTTCTATGGCAATGTCAAGATAGCTATACAATCTAACACATTGGAAGAAGCCTTAATAAGGAAGTAGACATATTATCAAAAGAAAGTTTATAGGGTCGCATTAGCAAATGGTATCTAGAGATATCATGGGAGCAGAACACTTTTGATATGGGGGATTTTCCAAATCTAGGTTAAATTTCCTCTCTACATGTTTTTTCATAGTCTTTTTGTAAATTTTGCTATATAGACTTATAATCTGCATAGTGTAGTTCAATTTGTCCAAAATCTTCATATGGCAACACATTGTGCGAAGCTGGCATACAGATAGGTCCTTCGAAGGTTGATCCACTGTGTTTAAATTTTTGTGACATTGTTGGATGACTACCTATTTCTCCATTTTTCTTTTTGAAATTGTTTGCCTAGCCACTGGGCATAAACAGTGTCCTCTACAAGGGACTTTTACTAGTTTCCTCATTAGATGGTGTACTTTTAAGTACCTATATATCTATTCTGACTGGGGTGCATTGTACTAACAGAAATAGTCTCGTTGTAATTGCCTCCAAATGCTACAAGACTCTCATGTGGGAGTAACAATTTTACAACCAATTCATGCGGCATCACCACTGTGTGGTTTTTATCTCTGCTTTTCATCACCTCAACTCAATATTGATGCAAGACAAAAACACAGTTCTGAATTGATGCATATCTATATTACTAACTAGTAGCTATTGAAATATGAATCTATTGTCATCCATCATTTCCAATTACAGGAATTCATCTTGTATTGAATTATTTTGCTATCTGGTTTTTCATGATGTAAAGGAACTATGGACTGCTTATTTCCTGGTCACAACAGACTTTAAAAGCTCAAGGGGTCTGTATTTTTATTGCCCAAAGAGGAACTTTATATGAATTATAGTATATGTATATCCATTTTCTAATATAATATAAATCAAGCTTTTTTCTTACTGTAAAAAAAAATAAAATTTATGTTTATGGAAATTATAAAAAGAGACTTCGTCATGGCAATTCGTCAACATTGTTTATCCATATATCTTTCTTACTTGTAATGTCTGTCCTTTAGTTTTGAAACATTACATAGATCGTCACCCAGTATGTAATGGCTTCATTTTCTTTCATTCTTTTTTTATTTATTTAATTACATTGCTATTTAATTGCATTGTTATTTTTTGTAATGACAAATTATGCATGTTTTTTATTATATATAAATTTATTAGCAAAATTACATAAGTAAATTTGGTTGACATATGTTTATATGTATCATCCTCATACATCTATTTACACCTAAAAGAATTATCTCATTGTCTTTAGTTTGAGGTGTCATAACTGTCAATCCAATGTTATAGTGAGAAAATGGTCACTCCATAAATCAAAGGGTTCAAGAGCAGGTTGTTGACATAAAACATTGTAGAACTCAATCCCCAGCTTTGGCAGAACATGTTGAGAAGATAAAACACTATATTTGTATAAATGAGTTCCTGGTCATTGCCAAAATTTAGGTAGGCGAAATTGCAAAAAAGTCTAATACACTAAATAGGATAATGGGTAGAAAATTAGCAGTTCTTGGATCCCATCTCTTTACTCGTATGTGTTGTCATTTATTTTCTGTCTCCTTTCTTAGTTCTTTCTTTTTCTTCTAATCATTTCATTTCCTTTTTCTTATTCTAACTTTAATATTTATTTATTATAATAATTTAAATAATTTTATTTATTTTTTAGTATAGTAAAAACTATATTTATATTTTACATTTCTATTTTATTATTTTTCCCTATATTCCTTATTATTTAATTCATTTGTTTCCTATTATTTCATAGAATTTGTTTATATATATATATATATATATATATATAATATATAACATATTTTATTAAATAAATTCTATGAAATAATAAATAATTATTTTATAAATTATATATATAGTAGTTTATAATATAGTGTTTTTATTTAAAATTAAAGTTATTAGTTTTTTATTTAAATTTTTTAAATATAAACTTTTCATATAAATATATTTTTATAAGTACATTATATATATACAGTTTGAGTGGGCCTAATGGTTAAGAGCATGTGTTTCCTCCTAAGAGGTTATAGATTCAAAACCAGAGGGGGTTGAGTATGTATGCCTTCGTAGACTTAGCATTCAAATCTTTAGGTCGAGATGGGTCATACTTAACCTTTTAACATATTACACTTAATTAATAATTTGAAAATAATAATGAAATACAATTTTGTGTAATGGTTTATGAGTTTGGGTTGCACTATGTGGTATTAGAATAATATATAAGATATGTTCAAATTCAAGCTTCTGTGATCCATAACTTGTTGATATATGAAGATTTTCGGAAGAAATCACATTGAAAATATTTGGTTGATGCGTTTCAAACCAGCGAGTGTGCTTCATCTTCAGGACAGGATGAAGAGACATATCTCACAAGCAAGCTAAATAAGAAGAAAGGTCAACTTAATGCTTAGATGAGAACGACTACCTTTAGGTTGACCTTTCTTCTTATTTAGCCTGCTTGTGAGATCTATCTCTTCATCCTATCGTGAAGATGAATGAACCACACTAGTTGGTTCGAAACACGTCGACCAAATATTTTCAATATGATCTCTTCTGAAAATCTTCATATATCAATAAGATAAGATATGGTTTATGAGATGGAGATTAATTTGTTTCTATGAATTTAGTTTTAGTTAAATTATATGTTTGAATTTTATTAGGAGAGGTTGAAAATAAAAATTATTATTGGAGAAATTAAATTATCCCATAATATGAGTAGATTATTCTTCCATTTAATATTGAAGTTCACCTTGCACATATTTGTAAAAAATTAACATTGAAATTTTGGAATACAGTAGACTAGAGCTGTGGATTATTGAGGCTAGACCCACGCGTATATAATATTTGTAGATAGTGAACATTGAATTTCATGGATACTATAAACAAGAGCTATGGATAAGTGCAACAATTACTAACAACAACTTATTTAAAATGATTGGGAGTCTAGTTTGCAATGAATGTTAATTGAGAGGCGATCAACTCAAAGTGTGATTGAGTGCATGGAACTGTGCATTGATCATTAACACCTCACTGCAAATTTTGATGGGGTGAAGAATGCTTGCAGTGTAAATTTAAGCCTTTGTTTCCCATGTAAAACTGTGCTTGACATCATTGCTATAAATATTTTTATTCCCAAGGAATAACCCATCATTATACAAGCTGTGTTGAGTAATATTTTGAGAAGTGTAGTCGTGTTGGGTATCATTATTATGGATAGATACATTCCTACGATGATCGTTACAAGATGTGTGAAGTGATTTGGATTTATGGCAGTCGTTAGCATTAACTTGGAGCAATATGCACAGTGTGAGTAAAATAGTCTGGAGTTAAGCTGATATATCTTCTAATACAAGACTTGTGGAAAACACTAATTGGTTACTGTCTTTAAAAACTAAAAACTAGAGCGAGTATTGTTTTGATTGAATTCTCTACAAACAAATAATAGTTAGTATTATGTATTCAGCATACAAACATTAAGAAATAAATTTTATTCTATGCTTTAAAGGCTCACAAATTAAGATAATTTTTTAAATTTTGTTCTATGATTTAAAGAATGGTAAATTAAGATAATATTTTTTATATAAAGCCTTAAAAGGGTCATGCAAAAGTTTATATTAAAATTTGACATTTATATCAAGTTGTCATATATTCAAAACTCAGCGATTAAATGTTGGTATGTCATTTTTAAAGATACAATGGTCTGTATTTTTCAAATATACTACTAAGATATTTATATTAATTATATGTTAAACATCTTATACTGATAAAAAAAATATCAACCAGGAAAAAAATATTTCCCAACTTGTACCTATCCCAAAATAATAATAATAATAATTTTTCTAACAAGATTTGGATTCTAACCCATCTAGAGTTTTATAACTGCAGTGTATCGAAATGACATCCCTATTGGTGAGGTAAGCAGATGATCATATATTCATCTCTGCACTTTATATGTTTATTTGAATGGAGGGTGGACTAATATCTCCATATTGTTGTTTTAATTCCATTGATTAAAGCTGACACTGCAGTGTATCGAAATGACATCCCTATTGGTGAGGTAGGCAGAGGATCATATATTCATCTCTGCACTTTATACGTTTATTTGAATGCAGGGTGGACTAACATCTTCGTATTGTTGTTTTAATTCCATTTTTTAAAGCTGGAACCTACTGGAATTCCTGCTGTCCCATGGGGAATGCAAGGATTATTGGAATACTTCAAGGGACACTATGATAATCCTCCTTTAATAATTTATGAAAACAATATGTTCTTGTTACTTGTACAACACTATTCAAAATTCTAAGATAATCGTCCTCTAATAATTTCTGAAAATGGTATTTTCTTGTACGTGTACAACAATATTCAAAACTCTATGATCGTGTTCTAAATTGTGTTCACATCCATGAGTAGGATATGGGTGGTCCAATAATGAATCTCTTCCACTTGCAGATGCATTGACCGATAAGGCAAGGGTAGCCTACCTCCATGATTATGGTTAAAGCTTGCTTGCAGCTGTGTACATTAACCAAATACCATATCACATTCCAATTTAAGTGTTGTTTATATTTGTCTTTGCAAAATAATAAGGAGACAAGTATATTTATTAAATTTGGAAGAGTATAAATTCATCTTAATTTGAAGAATTTTCTTAATTTTATTTTTTTTTCTCAAAAATTTATTAAAAATATGTTTTTTATTCTCTTCCATAGTGTTTAAGATAAAGTCTATGTTTATTTTATGAAATTGTTTGACAACATAGGATGTGATGGCTGAGTGCTTACCAAATTGGAGTGGAAGTTTGTGTAGGAACGGATCAAATGCCCACACATACTTTGTGCAGAGTTTCATTGATAGTTTCGAGTTCTTGTATGGTTATACAATCCGCTACGGGTTGTATTGTGTGGATTTCAAACGTAGAGATTTAAAGAGGTACCCAACTCTTTCTACTCGATGGTACACTCATTTCTTAAAGAGATACAAATATCATCAGCTTGTCCTATCATGCTGTCACGACCATGCAAACTGTATTCACAGTTCCTTGATCGTCCACTCCTTTAAGAAAGAACAACCACTCCTTGAAGGAGTTTAGAATGTGAGCTTCAACGTATCGATATAGATTACAATGTATACAAATCTTGTGAATAATGCAGGTTTTTGCGCATGACGACATGTTTTTCATATCTTTCAGAATGCACAAACGACTGGTAATATTTTCATTTTATGAAATTAGAATCATACGTTTCTTAATTATCATAGTGATCAATGTAAGGCACACAAGCCTCGAAACCAAATAAACAATATTTTAAATATATTAAATGATCTCAAAGAATTATGTAGATGTTGTACATATAAACACATATAGGAAACAGTGCAATTAGTTCCCCGAAGTTAGTGGACTCCAATAACTACCCAAACTAATAAAAAGTTAATCCTGAGGATTAGTTATCTAACAGTGTCCCCTTAATCCGAAGGGATATACCAAAGTGCAAGAACGAGAGCTCAAAATGCGAAAATGCATTTAGCCAAGAGCTGAATGTATCTCAACAAATGGTTTTTAAGGATAACCACAAACCAAGATGTGTATTTTAATGCCTTGTAAAAAGCAGATCATTGCAGAGCAGACTGCTCATCTTTTCTTTTAGCATGTTTGGATTCATTTTGGGTTGCCCACATCAATTGTGTCAGATCGATACTCTCGCTTTCTCGGAGAGTTTTGGACCAATTTGTGGAAGATGATGGACACCAAGTAGAAAAGAAGCACGACATTCCATCCATAGACTGACGGATAGACAAAGGTTATCAACCACACCATGGTACACTTGTTGCAAGGGTATTGTGGGAAACATCCTAAGTTGTGGGATGAGAATCTTCCATATGTGCAGAATTCCTACAATCAAGCAGTGCACTCATCTATGCATCGTTCATCATTTGAGACATGTTTTGGCTACCTACCAAAAGACCCTTTTGATATGGTCTTTGGAAGGGAAGATGACTCTAGTGGACGTGATGATAGGGACAAAGCACAACGGTCATTCAATAGATCCATTTGATTCACCAAGTAGTACAGGAGTAGTTGGAGAAAAGTCAAGCCTGGTACAAGGCTCGACATGACAAACATCAAGTCGACCATTAATTTCAAGTGGGAGACAAAGTGTGGTTCCATATCAGCAAGGACAGAATGAAGGGAGAAGGGAAGAAGTTGAGACCAATCCAATATGGTTCATTCACCATTTTGGAGAAGATTGGAAACAATGCCTTCTATCTTGATTTTCCGATATATATGCAAACGTATTTCGTAGTGAATGTGGAGAACTTAAAGCTGTATGAACCACCATTGATTATGGACACCGAGGAGGTGGGCATAGTTCCTACAGTTGATGAATTTGCACTAGAGTATCTCGATGAGTTACTTGAAGACATCATCCTTGAGAGAAGAACTAGGACTTCACGACGGGGAGATGTGGAATACCTTCGAGTTGGTTTCAAAGGGATGCACCCGAGCAAGGAAAAATGCCCGGAAAAAGAAAGAGTGAGGGAACAATTCCCTCACTGGCCAATTGACTGATAAAACTTTTGGTAGTCCGAAAGCTTCTCAATGGGGAGGATTGATCTAGGTGGATCTCTAGACATAGTGGCATGGAAAAAGCTCAAAATTCAAAGTGGTGGAAAGGCAATGAACTTGACATCAGATCGAAGTGCTCGTTATACTCATTCCAGTGTTGTGAACGACACTCCAATCCGAGTCCAGATGAAGGAGATAGAGATAGTCAAAGTTGGGTTGACTTTTGATGACTAGGCAGGTTTAACAAGGACACAATTTGCACTTTTCTGGCAGATGGAATCTGGCCAACTCTGGCTAGCTTCTAGTTGAAATCGTGGCCTAGTTAAAAAGACTCATTCTGCTTAAAAACAGAATTTTAAAAAATGGCCCATTTTGTTATTATAAAAAAAAAAAAAAAGGGTGGGGGCCACCAACCCCACCACCCCACCAACCCTACGTAACTGGAATTTTAAATATGGAGGGGTGGGCCATGACAGGAGACTCCTCCTCACATCCCACAGAATGTATCATTAAAACACGGGGTGGGCGGCATGGAAAATTTTAGGGGCTAATATTCGCCCAGTGGGCTAATTTTCCATTATTTTTCCACAAAAAGATTCGCCAACTTCCATTTTTGTAAAAGATGTTTCGCCCAAATTTTAGATTATAAAATTATTTTACCTTAAAAATCGCCAATGTTATATAGAGACTATATATAAAATGATTATAAATTTGAATAATTTTACAAATATATCAATAAACATTTTATAGTTTTCATATTAGGGATTAGTGAGATTCGCCAATGTTTTAAAGTTCAAGAAAATTTTCCATCCTTAAAATTTTCCCTGGTGGGCGGCCATGACCCCGCCACCCCACAACCATCATGATGACACCACACGAAGAACCGTGGCCATCAAAGGTGGGCCGGCTCTTCGGGTACAGACCCGACCTTCTATCCACTAGCCATTAATAAAGAAAATAGCGCGCACGGAGAGGGACAGGTGAGGTGGGCGGGCCCCAGCTCAACCTCCCTTCCCACTTAAGATTTTGTTATGTAAAAAGAGGGAGGAGGCGGGGTTTGACTGCCCGAGCTCCTCCCCAATATTTGGATCTCTAACCAACTCAGCCAATGGATTTCTTGTGAAATCCATCAACACATTTTCTATTTAACATGCAGCTTATGAGTGCGCCCAGTGGTAGAGGAGGCAATGCACGCAGTTTGAGGTAGAATTTTGCAGGAGGGCTAAATTTTCACTTTGTGAGAATTTGACAAATTTTATATGGTTTCAGCACTTCTCAACGCCATGAACGCAATGGAGTTGTCTATTTCTCCATCATAGTTTTCCATTTTTTAGCTATTTTTCAGTATGGACGTATAAAACTCCTTTTTGTAACTGATGATTCTATTTTTTTTTCTCATGCCACTTAATGAATAAAGGCCTCCCCATTGATCGAGCAGGGCCCGGAGACATAGTCCAAGGCGAACGAACTTCATTATCAAGTCTTGTTGTCTTCTTTCATGCTTTATGTGCTTCTCCTCTTCTCCCATGTGCACAATAAGTTTTCTATGTTACAGTACAATTTATCCATATAATTCTTTAACTCATATATAAGCAAAAGATTGGATCAGATGTGAACTCTCAGCAATCACAGGATGAAACAATGACGCTGAGTTTTTCTTTAAACTATATGTTAAATTTTAATAACATGCCGTCCCTGTTTCATTATCTTTCTCTCGTAAGTGTAAAAAAAAACGACACGTGCACAGACTTTTAAAAGGAGAAATTTCAAATAAACTCTTTTAAAATTCCTTTGAAAAGAGAATTATTATTAACTCTATTATTTTGTAGGAAAAGTGGATACCAAAACTTTTATTTTTAAGAAATTTGCTTGCCACAAATCGAAATCATTCCATTCAATGAAATTGCAGGGTTCAGCAATCGAAACTAGCACAAGAATTTGTTAGTTATAACGAAAGAATCTGACTAAACTGAATGAATCCATGAAGACAGGCCATGAAAACCACCATTCTCTCAGAGTCAATCTCGACAATGGAAATATACACTGTTATATTTGGATCTACGTAGTGATGCAAATGGTTCTATTCTTTAACACACAAAAAATATAAATTGGCGTACCTTTTGTATATAAGTTTGAAAACACTACATTCAATGAAATTGCAAAGCTTCAAACAATGCTTTAATCAACAATCAACAGTTTCTTCAATCAACTCAGTTCTAATGGAAATCTAACTTGAACTCACAACAAACACCAATTTACATCTACATTGCCTAAGAGCTAGGCATTGTGTGAGACAAAGACTGTCTGCAAGAAGGCGCACACCCAGCTTCTTTGTAAAAAATAACTCGGCTGGTTTATGGCTCAAGTCAACCTGTTGTCTCTTCAAATCACGAATTGAAGGGGCTACATAAGTAGAAAATGCAGAAAAACAAATCGACGCTGCACATAAAACTTTGTTTGAAACAGTCGCTTTGAAATCACCCCCTCATCGCTCCTTTTTATTTTTATTTTTAGATCCACATTTTTTGATTCGCTCCCTTTTGTTTGCTTTTTTATAAAGTGAATTAATAATATAAGTTCATATGTTCACTATTAAAATTCGAGGCCCCGTTTTCTAAACAAAGAGCGCTGAAAATCTAACAGATGTGGAACTGATGGAGCGAACTGAAAAATTCCTTAATGCCTAATCAATTTTACCTTCATTAATCCGTCTTGTTACACCACTGTTAAACAGGGGAAGGATCAGTCACTGGCAATTAAGTTTAGGTTGTGACTCCTCCAACAATTCTTCAAGATATTTAGATTCAATAACACGTGTAACGTGATGTTACATACCTTAGTTTACTTGATCGGAGATCATGCATCAACAACCCGAATACCCTTGACAAATGCAGTAATTCGAATGCTCTAGTTAGCAACACAACCGGCGAGGAATCAAAGACAGATCCATTATGCACAATGCGTCGACTAAGAATCTTCTACAAGATTCCCCATTCAGAGCTATAGATCGCCACAAAACTAGTGGCTCATTATTCAACAGGAAAATGAACTATCCGCTTTGATACCACTGTAAGACACACAATCCCTGAAACCAAATAAACAGTATATTAAAGGATCTCAAATAATTATGCAGATGTTGTAAATATAAATACATATAGAAAACATTCCCAAGAGTTATTGTACACAAATAACTACCAAAACTAACACAAGGTTAATCTCGAGGATTCATTATCTAACAATCAAGAATCAAGAATTATTTAATATGATTTTTTTTAAGTTTCATGAATTAGGTATCTCTCAATTTCTTGCAATTTTCCACACTAACACTTGAATCCACTGTATATCTGGTTTATGTGAAAGAGGCTCTCTCAATTTCTGCTTATGGAAATTATAAAAAAAGACTTTGTCATGGAAATTCATCAACATTGTCTATCCATATATCTTTTTTACTTGTAATGTTTGTCCTTTAGTTGAAACATTGCACAGATCATCATATGGTATGTAATGACTTCATTTTATTTCCTAGTTCTGAAACATTACATAGATCGTCATATGGTATGTAATGACTTCATGTTCTTTCATACTTTCGTTTTCTTTAATTACATTTCTATTTCTTTGAAAAATTATGTATATCTTCTATTATATATAAATTTATTGGCACAATTACATCAGTAATCGTCAAGTTAGTGACATGAACAACCATGTATTTAAGTCAAGTAAATGATGTAACCAGTTAATTCCAACATAATTGTATATGATGAACGACGTGTTTCAAAATTCTGGTTGATATACGTCCATATTCATCATTCTCATACTCTTAATTGTTGAGAGTATTATCTCACTATTTTAGTTTGTCTATTAAGTGACATGAGAAAATGAACAAACTAAGAAGACAAAACACCATATTTATATGGATGAGTCCTAGGTCATTTCCAATGTCATCATTTATATAGATAAGAGGCATTGCAAAGATTTAGAGAGGCTATGGAAATTGTAAAAAGGTAGTATCCCATCCCTTTATTCCTAAGTGTAGTCATTTATCTTTCTTCTTCCTTTCTTATTGGGTTTCTTTTTTTAATCATTTCATTTTCCTTTTTTTTTCTTTTACTCTTAATCTTTATATTCATAATAAATTTTAAAAATCTCTTTATATTCATAATAGATTTAAATAATTCTCTTCACCTTTTGGGCACTTCTATTGTTTAGGGGTTACCCATCAAACTTGTGATTTCAACTAATTCATGCTGAATTTTAGAGAAATTAGATCAGAAAAATCCAGCGGAATAACTTCCAAAAAATAGCACTAAAAACAACTCATATATATGATAAATAAATTAAGTTTTTTAATTTTAATATTAAAAACCATGATTTAGTTTTTCTTATATTTTTGATAGTTTTGATTTGAATTTTTTCAAATATAAATTTTCTCATTAAAATCCATAAATATTAGATTATTATAATAAAATTATTAATAAATATTTTTTTGAATTAATAATATATATACACACTTAATTTTGATATTAAAGCTAACTATTTTCGCTTTGTATTTTTCAAAATAATTTCTATTCCGGAAACTTTTATTTATTTTTAATATTTCTTTCAATTTAATTATTTTGACGTTTTATTTGAATAATATTATTTATTTTACTTCTCTTATAATTTAACCAATGTATTTTACTAAATTTAATGGATCATATCTTAGTTCTAATAATAAACCACATTAAGTGGTTAGAACGCAATGACCATAAAAACATTTCATTTCTTTTGATAACAAGGATGAAACCAAATCATCAAAGTTGTGGTTGTTTGCTAAACATCTCATTTCTTTTGATAACAAGGATGGAACCAAATCATCAAATTTTAATGTGGTTAATTACTACAAATAACTACAACTAAACTATCGCATGCATATGCCAACAAATATAATAGACTAAGGCACTTTTAATAAATTTTAATATCAATTAATAACAATTTATTTACCATACAATTAAATTCATGTATATGATCTTTCATCGAGTCTCCATTATTCATCCTTAAGAGGTACAAATTCTTCTAAAAGAAAAGTTTATTTACCAAACACTTAGATTCATACAAAGCTCCTAACTTTTCATGTAATGCCTTGGTTGTAGTTTCTCTGAGAACTTTTAATAATAATGAATCTGAAAGACACAACTAGATTGTGCTCTTTTCCTTCCTTTCCAACATTTTCCAAACTTTTGCCCACATAATCATAGGTGCAGTGCTAGGATCCACTATGACTCATTGTTCTTTTTCTACGAAAAGGTATTACATCTTTAGCTTCCATAGATCAAATATTTTCCCAATAAATTTCTTATCTTGATTTTCAAATTATTTGTCATTTTATTTCACCACAAGAATCACTATCACAAAGCTCCCATTGAAACCACATTGAAACCAAGTTCATAGATTCAAGATAACTAAACCTTTAGCAATAAAGGTGTCTCCTTGAAGCCAAAAAATAGTATGATACCAAGTGTAAGTTTTAAACCTTTACAATAAAGAAATTCATACCTGTATTCTTTATAAAAAAAATAATGAACAATAGAAAATATTCTTATAATACTCAAATATTTACCCCCAACAACCCTTAACTAAGAAAATGGACAAATGTTGAGATTTGCACCTCTAACTCTCATTGTATTTTCTTCACCATTTACAATATAATATATAATATTTTATGACACTCAAAATATTAGTTTATTAACCCAAATTATATTCCTTAACTAGAATTACATTATAATGGATTGAAAAACTATTGTTTGAAAAACACCAAAAAAAAAAGAGCGGCCAAAACAAGACAAACAAAACCTTATTTATTCATTTATTTCCTAGTACTACACCTTGAAACCTATAACTAGGAGGGATAAAAAAGTCCTCCTTTTCTCCATGTGCAATGTATAATGCATGAAGCTAATCATTCAAATAATGTAAGGTATACCCAACAATGTTTCCTCAGAACTTTCATGATTTCCATGAGATATACATCTTTGAGTATCCATTTTTCTCAAGTAATTTCTATAACACACTATAAAACTAGATTATGGAATGAATTGGGAGTTAAAGTCATGGATATCCACTCATTGAACATATGAATGATATAGCACAATAATTCATGGGATATTATGGAATACTCCTAATTTTAATGGATATTAAAAATATTTCCCAAATTCCTTTTGTTGAAGCCCCATCCCAGTGTAACTTTTTAATCTACAAGAAAAACAAACAAACAAACAAATTTTTACTAAAAATCCTACATATTGAATTATATTATAACATTTTGTATACCTATTTTTCTTTCTACTCCATGTATGGTGAAGAAACAATGCTATAATGCTTACATGCGGATTATGTAAATAAATGGACTAATGTTTTTCTTCCTTATTTAAACTCAACCATCAAGCGGTTAATGAAAATTGTAATAATAGTAATTGATTTGTATCATCCATTAGGGTTCAAAGCATCTAAATTACCCACATCATACCTCCTCTTCTCTTTCCCAAAAAAATAACCAAGCAAAACTAATAGTAATAAAAAAGTTAGTTTTTCGCTTGTAAATATGTTGATTTCTACATCACACTAATTCTGAAAAATTATTAGCACATATTCCTATAACCCTTTATTTAGCTCTGCTTCTATCATATATCTTTTCAATGTCTCGATTAAATTCTTAGCTTCTAATGAAATTTTAATTTTCACTAAACAACAATTTTAAATACAAGACCATTTTATTTTTTAACATAAAGCTTAATTTTCACTAAACAACAATTTTAAATACAAGACCATTTTATTTTTTAACATAAAGCCTTAATATTTATGGGATCACACAAACACCTACTTGAATCCTTCTCCCCATACCTAATTCTAACTCGGGCCTTAAAATCTACATTTCTGTAATAATTGAAATAAATAATATATTAAACCTTCCCCCCACATGCTTCCATTAATTCTATATTTATTTCATGTTCTTATTCGTGTGAACTCCATTCCACTTTCCTTAATAATAATTCACATTTATTTACGGCTTAAGTGATTTATAAGATCTTTTGATATTTATATTTTATTATCAATTTTTTCAAGGCATTTAACATTATGTCAAATGAGGATTATATAGAACAATTTTTTTTTTTCTACTGGTCTATTTGGAGAGAAAACATATTAGTAACATAAGTTCAGAGTTTTGACGTTGCTAAGATCTTGTATAACTAGAGCATATTGTAAATAGAAACTTATAAAAACACATCGGTTGCACCAAACCTTGACATGCAATGAGAAGACAAAAAAGACTACTAGTGTTGTAAGCAAAAAACCAATGAGTCCTAACAACTATTAGGAAGAATCTCCAGGAATCCGCGTTGGTTGGTCACTATCCTCATTTGAGGAGGAGATGTTAGTTGATCTCCTAGCTAGAATGATCAACTTGCAATCTACATTGTCAATTTTTCCCTCCAACTCTACCAATCTCGTAGAATTCTCCTGTTGAGTTCTCTTATACCTCCCTATGCCACATGCAATATTTAAAGAACATTTAACCTTGTTCCAAAATTGTGTCATGCTCCATGAAGTGATGATAGTGCATGTAATGTGCCAACTGTAGTGGGATCTGCAACCCCCTTTCGTGTGAATTGGCATCATATCAAGGTTTGGAGGAATTCCCACTCTTGGGCACCCTCCTTTGAAGATAGATTTTATTAATCCTTGTTCCAATTTTAAATAAGTATTTACTTTTCCCTCTTTAAAATTTGCATGATTTTTGCTAAATATATGTAAATTACCTTACTTAAAATCATAATAATATTTTAAAATTAAATTTAAAATTTATTTAAATTTTTATATAAATTTTGTAATTACCAAGACTAATTGTTGTTAAATAAACCCATATCTAAAATCTTTGTCTATATATAGACAAAAATCTCTTCAAAATTGCATAGTTATTGTGTTGCTTTTTTTGAGCTGAGAGGCTCATTCTATAGCCTAGTATGAGGTCGATTTGAAATTCCATATATGCTCAACATGGAGTTGACATGTGTTCCTCTTACAATAAAGTAAAATATCCTCTAAATAGAAAATCAATGTCAGCTATAATAAAAAACAAAATTAATATGCTAATGTTTAGTTAGTTGTCCATATAGCATAATATAATTTCATTTAAAATAATTAGATGTAAAAAAAAGTGTGAGTAAGATGTTTAAAACTTATACTTTTCAAAAATATTTCAACGTGATATTTAAATAACTATTTGAACGCTCTGTTAACTAATTTATGTTGATATCAACTCCATATATATCTCTAATATAAAAAATGTTCAAATAAAATATTTTAATATGAATTAATATTGATGTAATACTTAAAAATATATTAATAACAAAAAAATATTTTTAAATGTTCTGTAAACAAATTTAAATGTGATATATATATATATATATAATAATATATATATATATAATATATACTATATATATAATGGTATTTTAGTGGCCAAGCCCTATACTGTGTAGCGGTTAAGCCATCCCTACACACACACACATATTAAACAATTTAGATAAACTAGAATACAACCATAAGTAGATAATCATCAGGAACTCAAAAATATCAAAGCACTTACATCAAACATCCATGAATTACACTACATTACAAATATCATATGTTTTACATTTTTTTAACTATAAGCACATTGAAATCATATAACAGAATGCCATAAATACCACATGTACCATTCACCTAGAGAGGAGATTCGATCTTGGCCTTGCTGCTACTTGCACTCCCTTATTGTCATCCACCCCAAAGTGTGAATGTTAATGTGCTCCAACAGAATGTAGGGACCCACTAGTTGACCTCCCATCCCACTCCTTGGGTACTCTGGTTCCCAGTGGACCCTTGTGTTGCAATGGGGTTGCACAATGGAGAAAGTGTTCTAGTTGATAGAGGTGAGCACTCCTTGGCTCAAGTGTCCCTTTTCTAAAGAACTCTATCTTACCAAACTCAACTATAGCTTGTATCCACTCACAAAGACATAATCTCCCCATCCAATAATAGGGTAAGAAAAAAGATCTTTCTCCCATGGCTTTCCCTTTATTTTATAGGAGGCTTCATAGGTGACACTTGGAACTTCATGCACAATTAATTATTTTTATTAATCCAAATGTTTGATTATTCACCCACCGATGTGTCACTATCTCCCGAAATCTCTCCAACATTATTTACTTAAATTTTTAATTAAAAATAATATTTTTCCTCACTCGAACAAGGCTCTCTATTTCTTCTCCTAGTTGTCTCTTAATCCCCCTTTTATGCTCCTTAATTTGTGTTCCTTACTGAAGCCAACTAATAAGTCTCATATTTGGTCCCATAACTACCTCTTAATTTAACTCAATTTTCATCTTGTGTTGATATTCTTAGGTTAGCTCTTGCCACATGGAGGTTCTCAAATTTTATCTAATTTTTATTTTAATTCATCACCCTATTCTCCTAATTAAGTTTTACTATTTTAGGATTAATATTCATAATTAAATCTATGAACCTCATTCCCCTTTTTACCTAACTATATACTTATATGCATTAATTACCTAATATTTTCCAACATGGGAAGGGTAGAATCTTCAAGGTACAATATTGTTTCTTCCTATTTTCCCTTTACCCTAAGTTTATTCTTGATTTAATTGTCTTGGTTCTAGCTTCATTTAACACCTCATTTGAACTTGTAGGATTTTCATACCTTGATTATATTTATTAGTTTATTTTTTATGCCAAGGGTTCCAAGTTCATCGTACCCTTCAGAAACTTCCCTTCAAAGTTCCAAGTTGCCACGCCTAATAGTTTATTAATGATGCTAAGGGTGCCAAATTGGTCATTCCAGTTAATAACTTCTCTTGAAGTTATAAGGGTGCCACATCACTTTCCCTTCAAACATCTAGTGGCTACAAGGGGAAAATTTGGGTGCAATGATAAATATTATTATCATCATTCGTGTTGTCTACTATAGTGAGACTAATGGTGTTGGGGATCAAGGAATCTGCCTTGATGTGTGCCCCTAGTAAATCATCGTGAGAAACCTAATTAGGGACTTATCCTCATGACATCGTGATCTTCAAGGTGAAGGTGTACCAACCCTTCTAGGCCAAGTCACGGTGGAAGTGTTAACGAGAGAAATCAGGGACATTATCCCACCCCTCCCATGTAGTTTCATCCATTTGTACAATGCCACAACCCATGTGTGAGTCATTTGGCCAAGAAACTAACCTGTTCCTGCAACCACTCACACGTCATTAAAATTTATAGAAAGATTCAAACTAAACTTAAAAAAAAAAATCAAGGACAAAATATTCATTTCCATAAAACTAGATGTCATCAACTCATCACATGTGAGTGAATCTAGTGCTTTCATACTTGATAATCATCACTAACAAAGTTTCATAGTGTTGGTCATTGTCATTCTAGTATCATCACATGATATAATCATCCGCATCATTGTTCATCATGAACCAGGACTATTGTAAGTAGCCAACATAAGGAACACATCCATCACAACTATCATCATCATAACATCATTAGAAAACATACATATCCACCAAAGTTGTCATCTTCATACATTAATAGAAATCATACATATCCATCAAAGCTATCATTATCATAACATCAATAGGAAACATACATATGCATGAAGGCTAACATCATTGTAACATCAATAGAAAATATACATATCCATCAAAGTTATCATCATGATAACATCAATAGAAGGCATACATATCCATGAAACTTACCATTATCATAACATCAATAGAAAACATATAATTTCATTTGTCTTTTCCTTCATCTTTGTGCACTCATTTTTTCATGAATTATATATATATATATATATATATATATATATATATATATATATAATATATAATATATATATATAATAATATATATATTATAATATTATTTTTAATTATTATATTTTGATTTTTTTAATATTAACATAACCACATTTGCACATTAGTACATGTGGTTGAATGGAAAATGCCAATGATTAACCTATATCAACCACATTTACTAATGTGTAAATGTGGTTGTGCTAGTTGACAGTGGACATGTGGAGGGTGGATTTCTTGATCATGGTTACAGTAATATTGTTAATGTAATTATTCATAATGTGTCAATCTTATAGATAAATATCATTAATATTTTGAATGATATTATTAATAATATTGTTATTAATGTTAATGTTAATATCTTATCATTATTATTAGTAAAAATATTTGTTAATACTATAATTTAAAATTAATATTAAAATAATAACTTAATATTAACATAAAAATAATTTAAATGATTATACTATAGTTTACTTAATTTAATGGTTGACCATGGCCAATTTTAATGTAACAATATAATATTTCTACATCAATCTAATGATATTAGATTAATGTTGACCAAAGTTACACTATTACATTAATATTTTATTAATATTGACCATGGTTGATCATTCTCAACCATGGTTGACAATGGTTCACGTTACATTAATGTTAATGTTAATGTTACATAAATGTTTGCATTATGATTAAAGTGGGTTGACAGGGTTAACAAGGTTAGCAATGGTAAGAGGGTAGACCATTATTGGTTAAGATAGACCATTGTTAACCTCGATTGATCATTATTAATAATGATTGCCATGGTTGAGTAGGGATTAAGATGAAATATTATGGTTGACCTTTGTTTATTATTTTTGACAATGGTTGATATTACATTAATGTTACAAAAATAGTTATATTAATGGTTGAAGTGGGTTGGTGGGGTTGACCATCGTTGAAGATGGTTGACCATTATTGGTCAAGGTAGATTTTAGTTGATCTTAGTGGAACACGATTGACAATGATTGCCATGGATAAACTTGTTTCACCATGATTGATAATGATTACCATCGTTGACCTTAGTTGACCATGATTGACACTGATTGTGATGGTTAACCAAGGATTAAGGGGAAGATTATGACTGACCTTGGTTTACTATAGTTTATTGAAGATGAATATTGTTAACTATATATTAACATGGTTGATCGAGTTTGACCATGGCCAACCATAATACAACAATGTATTTATGTTTCATTAATCTAACAGTGTAACATTAATGCTGTTAATTGTTATATTGTTACATTAATGTTGACCATGGTTGATGTTACATTAATGTTACAAAAATGATTTCATTACTATTTGAAGAGGGTTGATCATCATTGGTTGAAGAAATCTATGGTTGATGGAGGTACCATAATAAGCCTCATTAACCCGTGGTTAATCAAAGTTGACCCTGGTTGGCTATGATTTTCATGGTTGACAAAGAAGAAAGAGGAAGAATTATATTTTATGTTGTTTGATTATTGCTAGTATGGTTGATGTTGGTTTACCATGATTAACCTTAGTTAACCAATGTTAACCATAGTAAACCACAGTAACATGGTTTGAAAATTTTGACCATGATTAGTCATTTACTATGAAAAATTATGATTGGCAATGGTTGACGATGGTTGGGCATAATGAGCATGGTTCAACCATGTTGACCATGGATGAACATTGTTTAACATATTTTACAAGGTTGGCCATGCTTTTATATGATTAATTATGGTTTCCCATGTTGATAATGGTCAAACATATTCAACCATATATCCTTTTGTTGACCATGTTCAACTATTTTAACCATGGTTGGCCATCAAGTCTGGGTAGACCATGGGTTTCTAATTTTTATGACTGTCCATTCCCGATAATGTCACCAATTGGCGAGCCTTTAACGATGACGAGGATATCATAAGATTTTTGACATCTAAAGGATCATATGATGATCACATAATTGATGAGAGAGAGCATGATAATTAGTTAAAACATAAGTCCAATGAGAATCCCATACCTAAATATGTGGTAAAACTTGAAGATATTTATGATATTAAGGACAAATTTAAGAAGGTTACTAATTCTAAACTCTAAAATTCAACCTTAAGGTTTGAACTAGTAAACTTTGGAACTGATATCAATCTCAAAACATCAATCTAGGACTTGGTCTCTTTCCTAATGAGAGATCAACCTTTATTCATTTGTTAAAAAAATATAAAGGTATATTTGCTTGGAACTATGATGATCTCAAAACTTATGATACCTCCATCATACAACACACCATTCCCATGATATCCAATGACAAACTTGTAAAAAAAAAATCAAGGAAAATTCATCTAAATTTAGAAAGTCAAATCAAGTTTGAGCTAAATAAACTCCTTAAAGCCAATATTATCTTTCCTGTTAGGAATTCAAAATGGGTTTCAAACTTAGTACCTATCAGGAAGAAGAATGGTGACATTCGCATCTGTATAGACTTTAGAAATCTCAACAAAGCTTGTCACAAGGAAAATTTCTCATTACCAACTATGGAGAAAATACTGCAATCAATAGATGGTTCAGAACTAATGTATTTTCTTGATGGATTTTCAGGATATAACCAAATCATGGTTCATCCATATGATAAATTAAAGACTACATTCAGGACTAAATGGGGAATCTATGCCTATCAGAAAATTCCTTTTGGTTTAATTAACACAGGGGCAACTTTCCAAAGAGCTATGGATATAGTCTTCAAAGGTATGATAAAATAAATTGTTGTCATTTATTTGGATGATATAATTGTTTATTCCAAGAAGAGAAATAACCATTTACATGACTTAAAGTAGATCTTTGAACATTGCAAAAGGTATGGAATTTCATTAAATCCAAAGAAGTCTTATTTTTCTCTAAATGAAGGTAAGCTTCTAGTGTTCATTTTATTCAAAAAGGGCATTTGTATTGTTCTAGACAGAATAAAAGAAATTGCTGAAATTTCTTTACCCCATAATAAAAAATCTATGCAATGTTTTCTAGGTAAGATAAATTTTGTTAAGAGATTTGTCCTTGACTTTTCCCAAATTGTTTTACCATTGCAAGCCATGATTAGGAAAAATTCAATCTTTAAGTGGGGACATAATGAAAGAGAAGCTTTTGATTTAATCAAACAAGCTATTATGAATGCTCCCTCTTTAACAACTCCAAAATTTTCTAATCATTTCATCTTGTATACATTCGCTTATAAAACATCTTATGATGTTGTTTTAACATGACTTAATGTTCAACAAATCGATGCACCGATATCTTTCTTTAGTTCTAATTTCAAGGCATTGAACTAAATTATTCAGAGGTCGAAAAGAAAGCTTTTGTTGTTTTCAAATCTGTAAAGCACTTAAGGCCTTTTCTCCTCAAAACCCATACTAAAATAAAAGTACCATTCTCAACAGTGAGGCAATTACTTATGCAAAGGGAATTAGGATAAAAAAGGGCAAATTGGTCAATAGCTTTGCAAGAATATGATATTGACATTAGACCAACCAAAATTGTCAAAGGACAAGGTTTTGGTAGATTACTTACAACAGCTTCCAACCTACCAGTAGATGATGACTCAGGTAATATTGTACACATATCAGAGGTAAGCCTAAACGATTTAGAGTCCCAATATGTTGATCTTATTTTCTATTTGAAAAATGGATATGCCCCCCCCCTCCCCGCTGCCCCCAAAATCAATCACAAAAGGAAAACGGTTTTAAGATTGAAAGTAGATCAATATGAAATCATTAATGATGTGTTATTCACTAGAAATTATGATTTCGTATTATTAAGATGCCTTGAAAATTCTAAAGCACATAAGGTTTTACAAGAACTCAATGATGGACCAGCTGGTGGACATTTTGGAGGAGATACTACTGCACATAAGATCCTGCATGTTGGGTACTATTGGCCAACCTTGTTCAAAGATACCCATGAATATGTGAGGAAATGAAAAATATGTCAAGCTGCTACTGGAAGGCAACGAAAACCTACCTTACCTCTGCAACCAGTCAACATTGAACAACCTTTTGAACAATGGGGATTGGATATCATAGGTGAGATTGTTCCTCATTCCTCAAAGCAACATAAGTATATCCTTACAACTACAAACTATTTTACTAAGTGGGTGGAAGCAATTCCACTAAAGGAAGCCAATTCTGATGTTATCATTGAATTCATTGATCAATCCATGATTACTAGATTTGTCTTACCAATTTCACTTATGTTCGATAATGCATCGTAATTTTAAGGAAATAATATGGCTTAATTTGCTCTTAAGGGGGGGTTTAAACTTAAAAACCTTGCTAACTACTACCCTCAAGGAAATGGTTTAGCAGAATCAAGCAACAAGAACCTCATAAGGATTATTAAAAGCGTTGTTGATCAGAGCCAAAAGAATTGGCATAAATCTTTGACATTTTCTCTATGGGCAGATCGAATAACCTAGAAGGCCTCAATAGGCACTTCTCCATTCAATCTAGTATATGGGAAAGAAGCTATCATCCCTTCAAATCTAGCCCTTCCCTCATTAGCCCTAGTCCAATTTATTAAAGAAACACCTTCTTCTTCTTTACAACTAAGACAATATCAAATTCTTAAATTAGAAGAAGAAAGGGAGAAAGCCAAACTTACACATACTCGTCATCAACAACTAGTCAAATCTTCCTTTGATACAAGTTTTGTTTCCACAAAATCTTTTCAAATTTGAGATCTCATCCTTAAATGGGATAAGGTACATGAGGAAAAGGGAAAGCATAATAATTTCCAAAAAATGTGGCTTGGACCATTCCAAATTGTTGAACAAGTAGGCCCATCAACATTCATATTGTAAGATTTATTAGGAAAGAGAGATTCTCTTCCTGTCAATGGACTTATTTTGAAAAAAAAAATTTCTTAGAAGATTACATCTTCTACTCTAACATTATTGCATTTACTTTTTGTGTGTTCTTAGAAAAATAATGTTAAATAGAATCACTTTTGGATTTTCAAATGAAATCTCTTCAAATATTTTATGATCTTTCACTTTGAAAGTAGAAATTCTAAAGGAAATGATCACAACATTTGAAAATTAGCTATGTATCATAAAACCCTAAAATTTATTTTCCATTGAAGTTGTAAATTCTTTGAAAACCTTAACTTTATAAAATCCTTTTATTCTATTATCACTCAAGAAAGGTTATCTTTAACAAAGTAAAGACTATTTACAGCTAAGCATCTCCAACTCTAAAATTGTCATCTAAAACCCTTAAGGAGTCAATGATTCTCCCCATCCATTAACTTTACTATTTTTAGTGTGTAATTCAAAAATATATTAACCTTAAATGATAAGGGGTCTTATCATGAGCCTACTTACCATGTTCATAACGAAATAATAGACTGACATTACCAACATTGAATACCAAACTAGGGTAATGGCATATGATTATTTTAATCTTAAGACAAGGGGTCTCAGCACGAGCCAACTTGTTCAGTTCAGTTACAACCAATGAATAGAATTGTCACTTTCTGGTCACCAAACTAGGACAATGGCATTTAGGTAACAAAAAAATGTTAAGATAAAAGTAAATGAATAAAAAAGAAAAAAATGAAATATATATATATATATAATATATATATAATATATATATATATATATATATATATATATATATATATATTATAATATATATATACTTTTGAAATTATCTCTAAAATACTAACACTCTTATATGGATGGGATTTTGAACCATTGATGGTTGAAAGGTAACCTATCGAGGCTATGAACGCTTGCTAGCAACAGTGGCTCTACTTGTGACAAGTGAGTATATTAAAAACGCTAAGTTGTAAAAGCCCCCTACTTTATCTTTACAACTAATTAATGAATGATATAGATAAAAAGGATTTTCATCTATAAGAGGATATAGAAAGAATTATAATTAAGTGAGTTCTTTATGTTCAGAGTAATGTTACTTATCTAAATATTTCAAAATGAGTCCTTCTTTCCTCAATTATTTTTACCTAGAAAAGTTTTAGAATTTTCACTATTATCAGAGATAACTGGTTCTTCCAGTGAATCACCAATTGTTCTGTTGTACAACAACCCCCTTTTTTTTTTTTTTTAAATAGCTTAGGAGATTATTGTATAAATAAATAGTGACCCTTAAAAATTTCAAAAACATAGGAATATAGTTTAGTTTAGGGTCTTTGTTAAGAAGAAATTTGATTTTTTAATAAACAAATCCTCATAAAATCTTTAATGACTTGAATAAGGCTTACCTTAAAGGAAAACCCGACAATATTTCATATCAGAAAGTTTCAAAGAGACAAAGTTTCATTTACCCTTTTGAAACTGTTAGGCCCCTATACTACTAGTGTAACCCCTTATTATTATTAGTACAACCCTCTTATTATATTGATGTACCCATGTAGTGCCCATATTGTTACTATTGTGCCCCATAGAAGCCCACTATTGTTATTATTGTGCCCTTACATTATTATTGTTATGTCGGCTCTGATATGTTATGACCCCTTAGAATCCTATATATAGAAAGGAGGTATTTTCATTTGTATCATCCAAGAATTGTTCATTTATGTAATGTAAAGAGGTTTCCCCCTCGAAGAGGCTGAATTCTAAGGCGTTGATCTATCTTTTCTATCTTTTCTTGAGCTGGTTTCATAACATTTGGTATCAGAGCTTTGGATTCTAGGGTTTCGCTGCTCCAAATAGGTCATCGTGGAATTTTCACTATAACTTTTTTCTGCGACATTTCAGAAGTTGAAAAAAAAACCCATTTGAGAAGACATCGCGATAAATTGAAGTTCCGAATTTCAGAACTTTTCACATTATATTTGTGGAGATATGATCTCAGGAACTTGGTCTTTTTGCAGACTCCTGAATTACATTCCAAACAGGTGACCTAGGGAAACTCGTCATAACTTTATCTCTGAGCATTGGATTGCAATTTCGCAAAACGGTATAGAAAGAGGACGTACTGTAGTTGCTTCTAGATATTTTTCAGAGCTAAAGGTCCAAATAGTGACACGTGGCACTTCATACAAGTTCGCTCTCTTGGAAAGGTCTATAATCAGATCATTGTGGGAGATTTGGCATAACTCTTCATTGGAGAATCCAATTGGGGTCAAACTGGTGGCATTGGAAAGAGGACATAGAGGGGTACTGTAGTTCACAATTTCAAAACTTAAAGATCTGAAAGTAAAGAGTTACAGTCGTTTCAAGATCAAGCTCCTAAAATCAAGAAAAAACAAGATGAGGAAGTTTGATGGGAAGGATCCAGTAAATTGGATACTTTAGATGGAGCAATATTTTGATCTACATGGTGTACCACTGTTACAGAAGGTATGTATTGCATTCTTCATATTTAGAACCGGATCAATTTTTATGGTATAAAGGGCTTTTTTCTCGTAAACGACTTGTTACGTGGTCAATTCTCACAGAGGAAATGATAGCACATTATGAGGATACAAAGAGCAACACCTTCTTTAGAGCAACACCACAACAATTGGAAAGAGTAAAAGGGCTTTTTGACATACTAGAAAGTAAAATTATGGCAACAATGAATTCTACCCTTCACAGCTATGAAGATGGAAGTGTTGTTTCTCCTAGCCTTCCACAACCTACAAGGGTTA
>APFE030386254.1:2100-69294 GCA_000404065.3 Pinus taeda | reverse complement strand
TTGCACAATAACTCTCTACTGAGATATTTTGTACCCTATTTTTGTATATATATCCCCTCAGATAACGCATTGAGGGTCGGTTGTAGTGTAATTCTTTCTAAAGAGCTCTATTGTATTCTGGAGACATTTTTTGATAATACAAATTGCTGATGGAGATTTCTGGTTCTTAAGCTAGCTGAAGATGGAAATGAATGGCTCTGTCTAGTTGCAGAATTCCCGTGTCATTTGCTGAAGCAATAAGTTTCTCTAAACTGTGTATGTGTTTTCTGTGTATTCCATAATTCTTATGTTTCCATAATCTTAGTAAGTAGAGAAAAACAATAGCCTAGGATTTTTTTTAAACACCCTATTCTCAATCTCTATTTCTAAATATGTTTTCTTCTGGATTGGCCATAGATATGAATTCTTAACTGCTCATGTCTGAACTAATCATGTCATGTTGAATATTGTTTAAGAATTCTTAACTGCTCTTAAGAAATACCTTCATGTTTCTTTATTTAGCATAGTGAAAGATTCTTAATTTCCTTTCACTCACTAATTCCATAATTTCACCAAAAAATCTGGTAAATTGTTTCATATATGCCTAACTTTCTCTGCAACAACACTCTGTCTTCATAAATCCACTTTCAGTAGCACAAATACCTCAACTCCATTGCCCAATGGAACAAACTGTCCTATGATCTGTATCTCAGTTCTATCTGAATTCACCAACCCACCAAAATCCAAATTCAAAACAGCACACGATAACTAGCCTAACAACATTCATCAACAAAGCTAAACTATAAAGAGAGAGCCCTCTCTGGTTGCAGGTAGGCTAGAACCTGTGGCTAAAAGATTGGTCAATGGTTACCTCATCCGTATTCCCTTTAGGAAGCAGGGAACAACCTGAGTGATAACAGGAGGATAAGACTCCATAAGAGGTATGGACTGGTAAGAAACCCTCTTTTTCACATTTTAGGGTATTTGGATGTGATGCATATGTACATGTTCCAAAGGAAAAACGAACCAAGTTGGATAGTAAATCTGAAAAGTGCATCTTTATTAGCTATAAGGATGGTTTAAAGGGTTATAAGCTTTGGAACCCAGTCACATGGAAGGTTGTGTACAGTCGAGATGTGGTGTTCAGAGAGGTGAAAGATGTTATTAAACATGAAGTCCAACGAAAGGAACCTGAGAAGATAAACTTTGAGCTAAAGGAGGAAGAATCAAACTGTACAGCAGAGGAGGAATCAGAAGATGAAGAGCCACAAACTCCGGCTGTAAGAAGATCAATTCAAGAAAGAAGGCAGCCGAAAAGGTATAGTCCATCTACTTTCTGTTCAAATTTTGCTTTATCTATTACTGACGATGATCCCAGAACTGTGAAGGAAGCAGTAGATTCAGAGGGTGGAAAACTCTTTTAAGAGGCCATGGTTGATGAAATGGCATCTTTGCACAAAAATAAGGCTTGGGATCTCGTGGAGCTACCGGCTGGAAGGAAACCCATTGGTAGCAAATGGGTGTTCAAAAAGAAGACAAATGCAGAAGGAAAAGTGGATAAATACAAAGCTCGGTTGGTAGCAAAAGGTTATTCCCAGGTGCCGGGAATTGATTTTGGTGATATTTTTCTACTGTTGCCAAGGTAACTTCTATTAGATTACTTTTATCTGTTGTTGTTGCTTTTGATTTTGAGGTAGAACAGATGAATATGAAGACAACATTTCTTCACGGGGATCTGGAAGAGGAAATCTACATGAAGCAACCTGAAGGCTTTGCAACGAAGGGTAAGAAAAAACTGGTATGCAAGTTAAAGAAGTCTTTGTATGGGTTAAAACAATCACCAAGGATGTGGTATTAGAAATTTGATACATTTATACGGGGACTTGGCTTCACCAGAAGCAAGCAGATCACTGTGTGTATTTTAAATTAATTGGTGACCATGTTATTTATCTGGTCTTGTATGTGGATGATATGTTGCCTGTTGGAAATGACAGAGAAATTATCCAGGATTTGAAGACCCAATTGTCCTCCAAATTCGACATGAAATATCTCGGTGCTGCAAACTATATTTTGGGCATGGAAATTAAAAGAGATCGGGCAAAGAGGAAGCTCTAGTTAAATGAGAGGAAGTATGTTGAGACAATACTCCAGAGGTTTAATATGCAGGATAGTAAACCGGTGAAGGTTCCTATTCTTGTAGGTGTGAGGTTATCTGCTAAACAGTGTCCCAAGACACAAGAAGAGGAAGAGGAAATGTCCCATGTTCCATATGCAAGTGCAGTCGGTAGCTTGATGTGTGCAATGGTATGTACTAGACCAGACATTGCACATGCAGTGGGAGTATTGAGCAGGTTTATGTCAAAACCATGGAAGGAGCACTGGACAACAGTGAAACGGGTTTTTAGTTATTTGCGTGGCACTAGTGATTATGGTTTGTGCTACCAAGGAAAACCAGGATTGGGCAGAGCGTTGCATATTCATGGCTTTGTTGATGCAGACTGGGCTAGAGATCTGGACCAGAGAAGATCTACAAGTGGGTATGTGTTTAACCTATTTGGAGGTGCAGTCATTTAGATCAGTAAGAAATAATTTGTAGTGGCACTATCAACTACAGAGGCAGAATACATGGAAAACACTCATGCAAGCAAGGAAGAAGTTTGGTTGCAGAGATTGTGTTCAAGTATGGGGTTAGTACAGGGAGCTATAAGGATAGACTGTGACAGCCAAAGTGCAATTTTCTTGGCAAATAACCTTGCTTATCATTCAAAGACAAAACACATTGATGTTCAGTATCACTTTTTGAGGGATATGATAGAAGACAAAAAGGTGTTGCTGGTAAAGGTGGACATTTTGAAGAATACTGCAGATGCATTGACAAAATCTGTGAGCTCTGAGAAATTTCTCTTGGTGTAGAGAAACAATGGGCGTTTCAGGGCTCGAAAAATGACTAAGCTCTCCTGTGGCCCCCTGTGGAAAGAAAACAACAAGTGGGAGATTGTTGGGCTCTGTTATATTCTTTCCACGACTAACCTACGTAGTGTACCGGGGGGTTAGAGGGGGGGTGGAATGCCCCCTTCGTTGCGCCGATTATGCAATGGGGGGTTACAGGGGGGAGACAACCCCCCCCTGTCCGGGGGGTTTGAGGGGGGCGTGTAACCCCCGTGTACGGGGTTCGAGGCAGCGCCCCAGAATTTTTTTTTTTGGACGCTATATTAGGTTGGGCGAACTACCTATGGTTTTCAGTCCATGGTTTTGGACGCGATGACTTTCGGTCCATGGTATTGGATGCTTCAGCATGTATAATTATGTATTGTAACATTGAAAGGAAAATAATGAAAAATCAAGCTGGTAGTCCCGGTTTTTGGATCCAAGGGAAAATCTCTGTGCATATGTGTTATTCTCTCGCATTTTTATTTTTCCTATGTTTTAGAATTCGTATGCAGGTAATTTCTGAACAAGGTTAAAACTTGCAGAACAAGTCCAGGTGATCAACCTATGAGGGGAATGGATTAATCTATGATTGACAGGCTGCCTGTGTGCAAGAAAAACGTTGAAGCTTCTGTACTTGACAATGTAAGACAAGGTGGTGCGAAAGGTTGGTAGGGAGGCTCCAAAACGAAGCTAAGACAAAATTTTAGAGGGAGGTTGTAACCGCTACAACACAAGAAAAGGAGAGGAAAAGGAACCAAAGGAAAAAGGGAAAGGAAGAAAGGATCAAGGAAAGAAATCGGGATCAAGCAACTTTAATAGGAATACTTGCAAGTAACCTTTTGCATGTGTGATTTCCTAGCTGGTTTGGACATGCATGGCTTTTCATGCTAGTGTATGGTTCTCCCACTATCAGTGGCATGGTTTTGTTGAGTTATGACAATGGTCTTCAACATACCCTTTCCTTTTTCTGGATTCCATAGTGTTGGGATATTTATTTAGGGTTTCTGAGCTTTGGTTTGCTGGATGGATTTCGGAATATGGGGTGGAGGTGGTCTCAAGTTGCGTTCCCAAAGGCCTAGGAATCTGTTCACTAGTTTTGGCAGAACACATGCTAGAGCCTAAGGGAGATGTCTCGGTTTAGGGCCTAGTGATCCAGGTTTGGATTGTGGTAGCCTCAGAGAGAAGGAGACAGAAAATTCCTCAAGGATAATCATGGATTCTGAATGGCATTCCAAGTTCTGTTTGGTTGTGATCCGATCACCAGTTTTAGTGCGATCGTGGTTTGTTGAGGGTAGAGGTTATGTAACCTCTGGAGTCCCTTGATTTTTCTTGGATTTGTTGTTCTATGAGGTCCCACATTCATGCCTAGAATATGGCACAAGGGTGACTCGGTGAAAGAAATATTTGGTTTAGCCATATCTATGGTCAGGTTGTACGCGGAAGTCCTGAACTTGGTCGGATATTCCTTTGATTAATAAAAGCTAAGTTATCTTAGTTTTTCATTGATTTATATGTGGATTTAATGGCTTTCTTATCTATGATATTTACATGGTTTTATGTTGGTTATAAGCATGTTTAAATAAGTGGTTAATGTCACGGTTATTTCATGTATTTACTTGTAACTATTAAAGGGATGGATGCAAGACCTAATTGATAATGTAGTAGTTAAATGGGGAAGGAGGTGATCCTTATGGTTATGCTCCATAAGTTGTTTCGGTCATTTATGATCTGTCTTGTTTCCTAGACTTGTAGGTTGCATTGATGCCAAGTGTTTGAAAAAATGTCAGTCATGGGTGGGGATGCTCATGCCTAGTTCTGAGGTTGATTTTTATTGATCAACATTGTTATCATGTCTTTAGTGAATTCTTGGTGCAAGTTTCAGGTAGAGGCTGATATTTTGGGCTTGAGAAGTGGCTTAAATCTTGGGATCACTCACACAAAACTGGAAATTTTTGTCCACAGTCGCTTGCACACAGGTATGTGAGAGTGACTTTAGGTTGTTGATCACTCCCTTCCCCACAACATGAGAATGACTATGACCTAAGAGATATAGAACAATAGTGGGACCCAGGGACAGGTTGTTTGAGTGGTTGATTTGTCTCCCGAGGGTTCTGTTGATGATGTTGGATGACTCTGCATGATTTTCCATCGATTCCACTTCTTTAAGGTAACATAGGAGGTTTAATTTTATCGTAGTAACCTCTTGTCTCATGTTTACCGCAATTTTCATGGTTACTTTGGGTAGACCTAGGAGGGGGTGTTACATCCGTGACCACTAGCCAAGGCTCTTAGGTGCTAAGCCACATTCAAGTCTATGTATACTTTATTCCCTTTGTAAATGGCTTCATGATATTGGTCTTGTTTTCTACACGAAATGACCAAACGTGAGGTCCTCATGCTAAATTTGAAGCTCCCAATCTTGAAAACTTTTATTTGTGCCTCTTTATACATACATCATGCCCCTTGTATATTCTATGCGAAAAGACAAAGGGTTAGGTCTTACACTATAGACCTTCTATTGCGATGCATTACTTTTGTTGTACCATTTATAAGCCTTTAGTGTCTCTCCTAAGGGATGAGGTGTCATCTACGGACTGTCGAACCTCATTCGCATTTGCTACCATTTCTTCCAACGTCTCTCAACACCCACTGTTAGAAGATTTCACTTACACACCACTAACAAATTTTCAGTCTCCAACCAATGGGATGAAATCATGCTGATGTCACTTGTGCCATGTGTTGACCTATGATTGGTCCATGTGTTAATTACGAATGATCCTTTTGGATGCCTGAAAATGCAAAATATGACTACCATGTGTGATGTTTTGATTAGCTGGTCCTGACGTCATCATCTGTCATCATTTGGGCCAATCAAATGTTGCCACCTCTCCTTTATTAGATAGAAGAGAGAAAGGTCCTCGAGGCTTTTCTTTTTCACCAAATTCCTTTATAAAATCTGTTAAAGGGTTCCCGAACATTTCTCCTATTCTGCTTCAAAATCCTCTAGCCTAGTTTCCCTTCACTTGTATCTTTGCTAAACCTCTGGGGTATCCATTAGTAGGTTGAGATGCCAATGTGGGCGCCTTCGTTCACTTCCCATTCAATCACATTTTTTTTCCATGTCCCAGCATCCACCACTTGGTGAAATACTTTTACGCGCCAAACATCAGTGTGCACCCATTGGGGTAATACTATCGAGATGGAGTCATCCTGCTTCATTGATCCTGGTGCTAATAATTGTGTTCCTTTACAATTCTACCTGGGTAACTTCATCGGACAGGCTCTCAGCTAGCTCCTCTTGTGCCAAAGGAAATGATTCTTGTTGCTACATTGTCAATCATGTTTGCTCGATTCTATGTTTTTCGCTCTGCCAAACAATGTTATCGGGTTTGCAACTTGTGCAAACTTTGGCTATGCACCGAAAACACACCAAATCACCTTTTAACTTTGCTATCTTTGACCTGGGCTCACCAAATTTTAACTAGCTCTATCTCTAGATAAAAGAGGCCATTTTCAACATTCTATATATCACCGCAAATATTTTTCAGAGTTCTTTCCATCTTAGTGGGTTTCACCTACTTTTGAGATGATCTTCTACATCAAAACTGGCTCCAAATTATTTGCACCATTGTGCTTCCATGCTACTCCTTATGTCTACCTCCCAAGACATTCTTTGACTCCCACACCATCTATTTACATCAATGACCACTTTGTTGCCATCACCCCATTTCCATCAATGAAAGCATGTTTCAACAAAATTCAATTGCACGAATTGTTGAGTAAAGGGTACATTAGGTGCAACATATCTCCATGGGGTACACCAATCCTTCTCATTAAGAATAAATATGGAATGTTCAAGATGTGCATTGACTATCACTATTTGAATAAGGTAGAATTAAAAATAAATGCCCTTTACATTGTATTGATGATATTTTTGAACATGTTAATGGGGAAACTGTGTTATCCAAGATAGTCGTCACATATGGGTGATAAAACAAATGCATGGATGAAGTTACCATGGTTGTAAAATGGTGTTTTTAAAAAAAAATTCAATGTAATGTTGTTTTTAGGTGCTAAATTCCTTCAAGTTGAGCAATTTTCAGCATCACTTTCCCTTATAAAAGCGAAGGCCTCATAAAGAATAAACACGTTAATTAGTACTGAGTGAAATGGACATAATTAGAATGACAAATCTCTACACTATTTAGTGAAGAAGAGGCCAAGATACTTGGTTTTTCCTAGTTTATTTCACCATTGTTGGGACAACAACCATATTATCCTCTACAATGCTAGTTATAACAAATGAAGTGCTTGAAAAACATTCAAGAATTGCTGATAGGAATTTTGTGAGGAAAGAAGGAGTAGGGGACCTTTGAAGCTCTTTAGAGGCACTTCAACCAACTGGAACCATTGCTTCTTTAGGTGTTTGAATATGGCTAGTGCAATCAAGGACTTTCCCAAGTCTAAGCTAAAGGAACATGTAACACACTTAAGACCTTGTACAAATGATTAGTAGGATATGTGTAGATTGTAAAATGAAAAAAATACATGTTATTCAATCGAGAAATGCATGTAGTACTAAGTTCTAGAATACAAACTAAAACGAAGATAACAAGAAATTTCTATCTTCTCATTTGGGAAACAATGGCCGTATAAAGGCCTAAACTACAAACTTTGGGAAAATAAAATGAAAGTATTATAAGTTACCTCAATGGAGAGAAAAGAAAAGCACAGAAAATTGCAAGATCATGGACCTGCAAAGTAGTTTCTTTTATTCATCATGATAAAGTGACTATTACAATGTTTCTCGAAGCTCTCAAGCTTCCATACTAGTTAACAAGAGATCAAGAGCTTCAATTTATAATAATTTGGTAGAACATCCTAATGAGGATGAGAGATCCCAAGTGACAAATGGTGACAATCCCAACCCACAACAAGTTACTACAATTTTCCAATAAGCTACTTCATATGGGCCAAACTAGGGCTTTGTGGGGCTCCAAAGGGGGTGACCTAGATCCTCTTTGTAACTCATGGGCCAAGTGTTGGAGTAATGTGGGAGTGTGGGGGTGTGAAATATCTCTTGATCATGCCACAAAATCCAGCTATCGAACAACTAGTTCAAACTCCAAATACATGTTCATAATGAGGGAGAACATGCCTTTCACATGTGCAACTCAACCCTTCCGTCTAGGAGAAAACTAACCCTTCCAACTGGAAATAAACTCAACCCTCGTGGGTTTCTACCAATTCATGCTTGAACTCCTCTTTCTTTCATTGTCACTTCACTTCAAGTCAATGTGACATTTAGTAAACTAAAACCATGTTTCTTGGTTGGCCTGAATTATTCAATTTTGATTTTTTGTCTTTTTCCTCACTTTTTGAGTAAAAGTGATATTTTTATGAGGAAAAGTCTATTTTTTGCAACCCAATGTGTGCACTAGGATGATGCTGGTACTTTGAGTATCAATTTTGAGTACTCATATGCAATACAATATTTTCTAGTCCCATTTTTTATTTGTTACATAGAAATTGATTAAAATATCCCATTCTATTGGAAATTTTAATTATTTAAAAATCCTAGAAATGCCTACTAAAATTCCATGAGACTCTAGATAATTCCTAGCATGGTAATATACATTGAACCTATTGTTACAAGCCTAGTTAGTAATCACACTCCAACTTTAAAGGATATGAGTGAAATAACACAATAAATTATTACATGAAGAAAGAGGAGGGAGAAAATCTAAAAATAGAGAGAGAAGAAGGGGAAAAATTTCCCTACTCAAATTCTAATGTTGTGTGGTGCCTTTTCCATGGGGAAATGAGGTCTTTTATCCGTGCTAGCTATATCTAAGTTGATAACAATAACTTCTTTTATTGACCTAAATAGATTGATAATTTTGTATTAGCCTTTATTCATAAAAAAAAAATAGAAATACATCTATAAAATGATTCTTGATAACATTTCTAAACATATTGCGAAAACCAAAACCCTCAAACCTAATCATAATAAAAAGTTTATCTCACCAATAAATCATATACCCATTCAAAATCTAGCTCTATAAACAATACATTACCTTTCACACATTTCACCTTACCCACTCCATCCTTTCTGCCTCATAATTAAATAAGATACTTCTTCGAAATCTAACACTGTAAACACTACATTAATTTTAAGACATTTCACCTTACCCAATCCATTCTTTCTAAACAATCACAATATCAACAAACATTATCAACAATGTGATGACCTTGACCTGGTATGGTTCAATCTCATAATGATAATAAGTGCTTGACTCTTAAGAGCAAAGCGTTGAAATTTTCCTAAGCCTCGAGAATATATTCTTTAATGATTTTTCTCTCTATTTAAGCCTTTAGAAGATATTCTTAAGGATTTTTATTTTTAAAAATTCCCTTTTCAGTGTGATAATTTGTTTACCAGGTTACCTTTTTGCTGTTGTGATATCCTTATCCACAAGCCAAGAATTTGAGATTTACCATTCTTTATTCTGCTCGAGCCTCCAAAGTATTTTTATTTTTTTTAGATTTTGGCTCCTGAAGTTTCCTCTAACTGCTTTGAACTTTTCAAAAAACTTCTCCTTTACAAAATTACTTGGCAGTCTTAACATCATTTGCATGTGGTATTTGGCAAAATAAATCAGAAATATAGACTGAACATTTTTCTATGTTATGACCCCGGTTCCATATTTATATAGATGTATGACACAGAAGAAGATATATTTGAAGTGCGTGCCTATAGACAAATAACTTTACCAATCACAAGTTATTTCGAGTGAAATTTTGAAAGCAAACGTTCAACAGAAGAATACTCCTTTCCGACATCCCAAACATTTGGAAGAGTCACTGAAAATGATATTCCTCAATGCTGCATTAGCTAAATTAATACGATGGAAGGAAAATGAGCCATGACATAGAGGCAAAGATTGATACAATAACTGTAAATGAGTTGTTGACAAGATTACCATGGATAGTTTGCAATAGAGGTAAGCATCCAACCTCACCTACACAGTTTTTAATGCTTCCGTACATTTCTGCATATTTCCTACAGCAACAATATCACCACTGACATCGTAGATGACGATAAAATTCTGAAATCTGTCGACATCATATGGAAGAAAATTCTTGACCTAAATTGACCTAACACAAATCATAAGAAGACAGAAAAGCCCAGTCCTTAATCAATCAGCCAAATGCCCGAAATACAAACAAAATAGATCTGTTTACAGCGTTATGATCAGTATACTTGGACGTTCAGGGTCCTTCAGTGCAATAGAAGGGGTTATTCAAGAGACGAGAATTGAATACTGTGAATGCAAAGACTACTTTCCGAGTCTCATCAATCTCTATGGAAAAGCAGGCATGATAGACAAAGTCATAAGAAGCCTCACGTTATGGGAAACGACGACAAACTCACACCCAAAACATAAAAGCATAAAAAACGACGACAAACTCACACCAACAGCATAAAAATATCAAAACTAAATTACATTTTCACATTCAAATAGGATAATAGTAAGAACTTTCACATAAAGTAGAACCACTTGGTCGATGAACATTGCTCTTAATTTGAATTTACATGTGACATCTTAATAAACAAATCGTGGTACCAATTAAAAAAAAAAATCTTTGGGTGAAATATTGACCAACACGTTATGAGGTCGTTCCCATCTTCACTTTGAAAATATATCTTGGGAAGTACTCTCTCCAATACATTGATATGGAAATTTTGAGAATATGAAGGAACTAGTTGGAGACACTGTTAACATAAAGGAAGCCATTATAGGGCAGAACTGGCTGTTAAAAATGGAGAGTGAGACCAACTGTTGTGCCACTGAATAATCCTTTTGAATTCTTGTTAGAATGCATTCATTTTGGCCGCACCCATGACATTCTTAACAGTGCCGGTTCGATCCTAAGCTCATTATAATTTATCTTAGTGTTTTCTATAGAATATGGTTGTGATAATAAAGCTAAAATTTTTAGAAGATATCTAGTTTATCTGTTCATATGCATCAATTTGTGCTCACTGCTTGCGTATTATTTTAATATTTGGGAAATCACTTCAAAAAATAATAAATTGCCAATAATCGGGCATCCTCGTTCTCATCAAATTTGTTAGAAATGAATGCATTCCTCGTTTACATAAAAATAGGATAATTTTGATGCAAGTAGAATTACTTGGTAAGTACCAGCATAAGAACAAAGTCGCTGTAAGTGAAATGTCCACCCAGATGTTGCGAAGTCGTCCCATCTTCAAGCAAAAATTTGAAATTAAATTTCGGGAAATACACAGGATGATACATAGACTTATCTTCTCCTCTCCCGTCAGTATTGCTCAGAACTCTCGATATCAAGTAAATGAGATTTCTTTGAAGGGAAATGACTCCCTGGCCGTTTACCGTTGTCCCCGATGAATATATATCCATGGAACTATCTTTTTTTTTTTTTTTTTTTATGTGCACAGAAAGGAGGTCGCTAACGGTAGATTACACGAGAAGGTTTACAGTAGAAATACAGTGCCAACCGGATCCTTCCTCTTTGTTTTTTCTATGAGAAAATCTAGAAATTGCATTATAAGGACCCTGTTGACCAAATTTGCTGGTGGAAGATAATCACCAGTTTTGAAGTTGCAGACTGCGCTTTAATGTCTAACCATGTGCCAATTCAATTGGCAGTATTGGTCAGATTGAAGAAAATGAGAATCAAAAACACATTAAAACACATTTATCCAAATTGAAAAGCCAATGAAGTGTTGGCGTTCTTTTGGAATTGAGACTTGTTTGAATGGAAATGACTCCCTTGCCGTTTACCGGTGTCCCCGATGAATATATATCCATGGAACTATCTTCTTTTTTGATTTTCACAGAAAGGAGGTCGCTAATGGTAGATTACACGAGGAGGTTTAGAGTAGAAATACAGTGCCAACCGGATCCTTCCTCTTTGTTTTTCCTATGAGAAAAACTAGAAATTGCATTATAAGGACCTTGTTGACCAAATTTGCTGGTGTAAGATAATTACCAGTTTTGAAGTTGCAGACTGCGCTTTAATGTCTAACTATGTGCCAATTCAATTGACAGTATTGGTCAGATGGAAGAAAATGAGAATAAAAAACACATTAAAACACTGTTGTTCAAATTGAAAAGCCAATGAAGTTTTGGCGTTCTTTTGGAATTATGATACCACTTTGCTGCACCACACCAAAAACCAGTTACATCTGCTTGCTTGGCTTATCCAACAAGTTCATCGATATCGTCTAACTCAATATTGCGAGTTATTTGTGTATCGAATGCACTACACTACCAAAACTGACATTTAGATTCAATTCTTCCTCTTGACTTTTATCTTCATTACAATTTTAAGTGTACACCATTCTTAAGAACTGTGTTTGAAATACAAAACTTGTTTTTGCCAATGGCATTGTAAAGATGTCCCCTCAGTGATTTTTGCAATGGCAAAGCTGAAAATAGACTTCACTATCTGTTGACTAGGTCTAGGATGAAGTGAAAATGGGTGTCAATGTGTTTACTTTGTAGTGAAAAATGTAACTTAAAGAAAATAATATTTGAATTATTATGGCAGAAAATAGGAATTGGCTCATTACTCTCTTAGGGTTGAAGATCACTTAACAATCTTCTTAACCAAAATGTTGGGCATGTTACTCTTGTTTCTGCTACATACTCTGCTTTTGCCCATGAAATGGAGACAATATGTAATATTTGTAAAACAATACATATAAATGGCATAAGAGACAGTAAATAACTTGGTAGGAATGAAACATTGAAATAAATTGTCATATTTGGGGAAAATCTGTACTCTATGGAAACACTGCAATTTTTTCTACAATGCTAGAGATATTTAGTGAAATAGTTTTTGTGGAAGCCACCGCTTTTATATTTGTGCTTTGAAATTATTTCCAAATTTAAAATGGGTACTCTCTAGACAGAGTGCAATTTTGTTCTACAATGCTAGAGATATTTAATGAAATAATTTTGTGGGAGCCACCCCTATTATATTTGAGCTTTGAAATTATTTCAAAATTTATGATAAAAATAGGAGCATTTGCAATATTTTTTTTGTACAATGCTAGCGATATTTAGTGAAATAATTTTGTGGGAGCCATCATTATGATATTTGGGCTTTGAAATTATTTGGAAATTTATGATAAAAATACAAGCATTTGTAATATGTTTTGTCTCATGCTATTAGAAAAATAATGCTGGCACAAACAATGTTATTGTCATTTCTTTCTTCTTATTTTTCAAAAGTGCATAGATTATTGGATTTTCCTTGTTTGCTTTGTCCAAAAAAATTCCATATTTAAGTAGCACAATGCCATGGAAAATGATTCTTGTTATATTGTTATTGATATTTTCAATGAATAATGACACATACTCCATCTTTTTTTTGCCTAGTCATGAGCATTAAATTGAAATTAATTCAAGAAAACAAAAAGGATCTAATATGCAATTAGCTAAATTTGGACTGAACTACCTTGATGTATTTATTTATTGCGTGTTCTATGCTTTTTTTTTGTGTCTCTTATATCTTCTTTGTAATTGTGCTCACAACAATTTAATAATGAAATGGCTATGCCTCACATTGCAATTTGTGTGATGCACAAAGGGAGGAGTGGGAGGAAAAACAATAAAAGCTTCCTCCAAAGGTTGCACATATTATTTAGATGTTTTTGATATTTCTCTAAATTTATTAATACATATATATATACATGTGTAGAGTGGGCAAGACGAAATCTTGACTCAATATAGTCCCTACTGTTTAAAAAAATTCCCTTCACACAATTTCTATTCACATCCTTTCTCCCGCACTTCCCCACACTCATTCTTTCCACAAAAGAAGACAATCAAATTGACATTAAATTAATATATAAAGGCTTTGTCCACATATTTGTTTAGCTTCGTCCCATGCCTCACTTAGGTAAAGAGGTCTAGGACCTGTCAATTCTGGCATCGTTGTGCAAAGTAGTAGCAAACATAAAAGTATCAAAGAATTCACTCATGGCATATCCACTCACAAAATTAGCATTTTTTGTACCTCCCTCAACTCCACATATTAAATTTTCCTTGTGTGGAGTGTGAGGAAGAAAACTTTCTCAATATAATCCCTAATCTTTAACAAATTATGGTGCACAAAATTTCTTCGTACAACCTTTCTCCCTTTCTCCACACACAAAAATAGTAACAATTTGATATTAAATTAATATATAAAAGCTTCCTATATATTTGTTCAACTGATCCCAACCCCCTCACTTATGTAAGGGACCTTCAACCCCATTCGTTTTGGAACCATTGGGTAGATCAATAGCACTATTAAGTAGAATGGTGTGAGAACACTCACCAAGAGAATGACCACACATAAAATTAGTTTTTATCTATTTTGAAAGTATTTGTGAGGCATTGATAAATATTAAAAATAAATCACTCTCCACTAGATAAATTATGTGGCATGAAAGCTCACTCAGAGAGTAGAAAATTAGAAATAAGATTTCGAGAAACTAAAAAAATATTTTTGAATTTACTAAAAAAAAAACATTAATTAAAATTACAAAAACTTATCAAAATAATAAAAATCAATTTTTTTTTTTTACCACAAGTGCTATATTCCCTAGCAAAATAAAGACTAATAAAATCCTTAGAGTGGAGGAAATGTGACCACTCTTCGAATGTATGGTGGGTGAAAGAGGTTCTTGAAGTAAATATATATGTGATATCACCATACCACAGATCATCGATTATTCATAAAGTAGATGTAAAGTGTTTGAATGCATTGTATCATAGAGTAGACTTTGGCTATTATTAATATTTTTGTTTTAAGAAAATGTCGTATGCGTATAGGCTCGACTAAGTGGACTACAACTTTCTTAATTATTTCTTAATTAGATGTATATCTACATTCCAAGTTTAATAACTTTATAACATTTTCTACAACTTCTTTAATTTGCTTCTTAATTATTTTTTAATTAGATGTATATATAATTTCCGAATTTAAGAACTTTATAATATTTTCCATTTTTTCGTCTCTCATCATCTAATGGAGATTCTGTACTTCACCTAAAACCAAGTGAGTCTCTACTCTCTACTTCTTTTAATGACGTGAGTGGCAACCTGAGAAAAACTACATGAGATCAGAATAAAACTAAATGATTTAGTGGCCAGGTATAAAGTTTTTCATGGTCGAGATGCTACGGAACATTGATTGCCTCAGTATCTTCTTCCTCGGGGAGATTCCCTACTTTACGTAATACTGAATCTCTACTCTTGACTTCCTTCCTGTAATAACTTGAGGCGCAACCTGAGAAGAAGACCATGATATCAGAGGCAAACTAAATAATTTAGTGGCTAAGTATAATGTTTTGCATGGTTGAGATTGCTACAGAATATTTCTTGGATCTTCTTATCAAGGGAGTTGTCGCTGGACTAAGGCCGAGACAACGGCTGAATTCCCAGATTGTGACTTGATACGAGAAGTTGTAATGAAATTAGTACCCCGAAAATTTATAAACATTTAGATAACGAAGGATAGTTTTTAGATAATCTTTTTGTGACGATAATTTTAAGAAATCTTTGAGTAATTTAATTAAATTCTTCATTCATCCACCTTTTGTTTAAAAGATGCTTTCGAGCTGCATGAATCAACTAAAGCACCATGCTAAGGATTATAAATCTCGCCAGTTCTTCCATATACAAATTTGTCATTTGAGCCAAAGCATTTTCAGTCTCATTATTCTCTGATCTTCTCCTATATCATTCCTTGAAAATTAGTGAAGTAGCTGAAAGCTTTGTCATCTCCTCCAACATCATTCCCTGAAAATTAATGGACGAGCTGAATGCATTATAACAATCCCCGCCAGTGAAATATTTTTTTCGGCTGAACTGTTTTTTGTCGGCACTAACGTGAAACAAATTTTTCGGTCGAAAAATTAAACGTTAAAATTAACGGTGGGCTTTGAATGTTGTGAAACAGATTTTTGGCCGGTGGGGGAAAATTTGGCCACTAAGATTTTCGGTCGAAAAAATTGTTCGACCCAAACAAAATTAGAATGAAGACAGAAGACGTTTCGGAAACAACATTCATAAGTCATGAAGTCCTTAACGTAGTGAAAAACCTGGCATGAAAGTGAGCTACATGGAAAGCAACTTGCCAGCTATGAAAATAAGCACAGGAATTATTTCAAACATGAGAACGAAAGAATAAGAGTTAAAAAAATAGATGCTCATTTTATTACTGCACAATATATGTAGAGCACAATATCTTATTACTGCAATTACAGCACCATACATTGCCTGTATGTTAAGAAATTGCGATCTGCATTGAGATGGTATCCCTTGGATAACGATGCACTAGAAATTCTCCTACGTCTTCCACAATTTTAATTGTTGCCTAATCTACATGTATATGAATAGCTCAGCTTTCAGAAAGCTTTCATATTCTGAAAGCTACAATGGGTTAGGCAACTGTGGAGGAGTGGCAACAGCAGCGTCCTCTACAGTTCTTTTGAACGTTTCAGTGTCTGGAGAAACAACAGCAACTGCATGACTTGAATACGTGGTACCCAGTACGACTATATGCATGATGTTTGATTCAGTAGCTTGTGCAATTTGAGCGCCTCCCGGCTTTTTGTTTGGACCGTTGATATTCAGGCAATGTCTGCACATAGGGCAGGAGGAATGAGAGACAAACCATTTATCAATGCATTCCACGTGGAACCCATGATTGCAGTTTGCCAGAATTCTCATCTTCTCTCCTTCCACAAATTCTGCCAAGCAGATCGGGCAATCCGCAGGCATGGACCCTGGCTTTGAGTTATTGCTGTAAACGACAATGGGTAGTGCTTTCAAAGCCGCTTTCCTCAATCCAGTGTTTTCCACCCCATCGGATGATTCGACCACGATTCGCATCCTGCAGTGGTACAGACATCTGAACAACGAGTTCAGACCGATCCCCAAGATGCAAATGCAGAGCAAAGCAAGGACGGTGACAATGACTAGTCGATCGGGGTCTAGAGTGGCCTCGTTAATGTAAGAAATACGCCCTGAACTAGAAGGTACAGGAGCAGAACTCAGTAACTTCCTGCCGATTGGCAACGGAAAATCTAAAACACTCTGCATGTTCTTCATATAGTTAAAATCCAAAAAACCTTAGGAATAAACGAATTGAAGCTTATCCTTTGGAAACTAACTACCTCTCTCTTTAGAATTTTGAAGAAACTCTTCGCATCATCATCACATGCCTAAAAGCCACTGAGTGGTGAGGTCTGTATGAATTTGGTATACTGCCTCTTCTACGCTTCTTATATGACGCTCGCTCTGAAGCCTCGAAATCTCTATCCCTCGGGCCTCATGTCAATCGCTTTCTCGCTATCAAATTTGATTTCCTTAAATCTAAAGAACTCTCAAAATTTCTACCACTCTCGTCAATCGTTTTCTAGCCTTCAAATTTGATCACATAAATCTAATTAAATATGTCCCCATTCAAACAATCGTTTTTATAATTATTACAAATTTTGGTGATTATTGTTTTTCTAGAACGAAAGGTTCTGCTACTACCACCTTTTGTCTGAAAGAATATTTCGTTTTGGATCACTTCTACTCAACTGAGTTATCAGGAAATGGTTATAAAATGCAGGTAAAATGATATTGTGTACATATGGTCCCATATCCCCCCACTTGGCTTCACCCATATCCGATAGGTGAAAAAGCTCACGTAGTATCTCACGTTGTTGGCGAGCGCCCACCGCATGCAACCTACCTTCCATATCTATCTCCTAGCAAGGCTTCACCCATATCCGATAGGTGAAAAAGCTCACGTAGTATCTCACGTTGTTGGCGAGCGCCCACCGCATGCAACCTACCTTCCATATCTATCTCCTAGCAAATGGAGATAAAAGCAAGCGTTGCAGCTGACCAGCTATTTCTATAAAGACAACCATTGGTATTAATAAATATATCTTTCCAAAAAGTCCATACTTGCACACTGTGGAGTGCGTGGAATATATAGAAAATTTCAATGTCCATACATAAAGAATCCATCCATGTAGATACATAACACTACAATCACGATAAATGACAGACAAATATTTATAAATAATCTTGATCCGGATAGACCAAACAACGGAAAGTAACACGTATTTAACAACAGGTGTAAAGTTACTAATTATAAGTGGTTGAGGCCATATTTTGAGATCCATACAAATATTCCTTACACCTCAATACCGACAAAATATGATATTGTGGGTAGGGAAAGAGAATCATATCTTATGTAGTGCAATAATAGGTGCCGGCATCAATACTATAATACATGCCTCCCTTTCGTTGCCTATAAATAACTTATCTATAGAAGGAAATAATCAACTAACTATTTCTTAGGATAATGGACTAGGATAGTGGATTATGGCTGGAATGTAATGATATTGAAACGAAGAAGTCCCCATTGAAAGGATAATTCCTGATTTATGTTTACATTGTTTGATTATTTATATATGCATAATTTATTAACAAGTAATTGTTTTCAAAGAAGCAATAAGAACACCATATATTTTTTTTAAGTTGAGGTTGACCTAAAATTCAATGAAATTCAAAAATGATATGGAGTTATAATTTCGATAGAATTGTTGAAGAAGAAAATAAAAGAATTTTATAGATTATAATTTAATTAGATATTGTAAATGAAATTTTTATAAAATTGTACTCCAGTAATTTGAGTAATTTAATAATAAGGGTAATATCTACAATTGAGTAAAGTTTTTTCTTTTATTGTTATTACTAATTAATGAAAGAGAAATTTCGCACCATGAAAGTAAAATTCTCTCCACATAACTTTCTTTGCACAATGAAAGTTTTCAAGACAAAGCTCTATGTAGTGAAATAATGCTCCTATAACTTGCAAAACCATTTTGTTTGTGTTGGATGGAAAGCTCCGCACAAATTTAGCAAATCTTTTTGTGGAATCAACTTAAGCCTATTGAAACTCCTAGCTCTTAGAATACATAAGTGGTTGGCCTATATTTAAACAGGGTAATTGCTTCACACGCCATCCCAAGAAAACCACTTCATGGCATATTTGTTAACATTAGACTATTACTAAACGAATATGAACTTTAGACTATTAGTAAACATGAACATTACATGTGGTGTGATCTCGAATTGAAACGGTCTCAAATTTGAATGGACCTTCCTGTTGCGTAGAAGAAACTTTCCTCCACCCAATGAGAGGAAACTTGTCTCCTCAAAACACTCGGAACTTGTCGCCACATTTCCACCTCGGAATTAAAAAAAAATATATATATCTTTACTGTGTCTATAAGTTTGTTGAAGAGGGACAAGCGATGTCTGGAGCTTTTCTTGTGTGAAGAAGAAGTGTGCAAAGAATTTCTTGTGTGCAACTTTCCACACAGTGAAAGCTCTGCACTAGAAAAGCTCCACATAAGGAAAACTCCAGACAAGTCTAGCAAATATTTCCCTGAAATCAACTTAAGTCTATTGAAACTCCTAGATCCATTAATGTCAAAGTTGTGAGCCTATATTTCTACATGGAAATTGCTTTATGCGTTAGCTAGCAAAATTAAAATCATTGAAAAACAAACACTTTCATGAAATCCATATTGGGGAAATTGCAGAACAAAATGGTAATGTTGCCATTAATTCACTATAACAATATTTCCTAAGAAGTGGACAAACATTTAGACTATCATTTATTGTATTGTGCTTTTATATGATCTTATTGAGCTAAATTTTTAGCAAAACATCTCTTGGACAAAAAAAGTGCGCCCTAAAACCAACAATCTCCTCTTAAACTTCATAACTTGAAATTGTGTAAGACTAGTACAAAATGGCTAATTAGTCGCTAAAAAATGACTAAAATCTACTTATAAATGATCATTTTTCACTCGGTGACCAAGAGTGACTAATTTACAATATCTTATAGCACGTGAAACTTTTAGACATATTTAGCTTAATGATTATTTGGTTGTCTTAATTTTATCATCTAATAATATATTTAGTCATAATTTTGGTAACTAATTTAGTCATTAATTCTCACAACTAATGACCAAATACACAACAAAATATATTACTACATGATCACCCAAGAAAATGAATTAATTGTCAAAGAAATATGACCAAAATGTTGGTCACATTCTAAGATACTATATATTAGCTACTAATTGTCATCTATATGCAAATTTTAGTCAGCCTTTGAAAATAATTAATGAAAGAAAAACTATGACTAAATTTCGGTCGTGTTATAAGACACTGTAAATTAGCTAATATAAATTAGCTACTAATAGTTGTATATATGCAGTTTTATTTTCATTTCTAATCACAAATTTATCATTTACACTGGTCATTTATCTTTTTTTCATATTTTATATAAACTACTAATTTATTAGTTTAGATTCACTTTATTTTCCTTCATTAATAATCTTTATAAATGACTAATTTAATCCTTGTACATTCATTTTATTTTTGTTGTTCATTAATCAATATAAACTAATTAATATGAATTTATGATTAAATTAAAAGAAACACCATACAATATGCATGTTCGTCTAATATGAAAATGCATGATAATTATAATACTAAATAATATCAACTATAACTATAAATACTTTCAACCACATAAATTATATGATATGGAACATCAACTATTACAATATGAGTTTCCAACTTAATATTGGTTGGACTACAGTTTGCCCATGAAATATTGTTTCAACACTTCAAAATATTATCAACGCATTTCCAAGACATTGCAGGTGAATTTGCAAACTCTAAAGACTCAACCATCATTCTACATGTGTGTGTCTCATGCATGATATTGAATTTAAGGGTATCACTAGATCATTTCTCTTCTCTCCCTCTTTCTGCATTTGTCACTTCAGTGTTATTGTTCTCCTCTTTATTCAATTCCTTCTTCTTAAGATCAATATTGAGTTCCTCTTCTAAAAATGAATGAAGATATAATGCAGAGTACAAGGCAGGAATGATAATGAACACTAGAATATAAAATAAAGCAGGCTATAAAGGATTTATGTGACATATACCTTAACATCAACAATGTCAATGTCATTTTTCCCTATAAAAGCAAGAAACTCGAACAAGGTTTCTTTTGTTGGGTGATAGAGGCTACTATGTGGCTAGATGACCTCTATAAACAAAGTAAATAAAATGTTAGCATAGAAAATAACACCTTAGGAACTTAGTATCCAACCTTCATGAAAATATTAGTAGAAATCATGCCGACTAGGTTACATGTTAAAAAACGTTGGTTGTAGATAACTTATGAAAAAAAATGAAAGAAAAAGACAACATATAATAAATAATATATGATAACTGGCTGGAAAATTGAACGATAGAAGAAAAATCTTATTTGATTATCCAATATAATTTTTCAAAACAATTGAAACTAAAATAGTAGTACCTGCAAATACCATATTACTCATGACAAAGAATATAAGAATGAACTAAGCATAAAATTCCAAATCAAATCACAGGGAAAGTGGGATGACTATAAGATCATCGTTATTGACAAAATGAAACTACACTTTCATGCTCATGAGATTGATACTCCCTATAAATTTCTCAAGAGAAAGCCATTCAAACATCATTTGCAATCATTTTTGTGGCTAAACTAAAATCTAACAACTCTCATTAAGACACTCACCATAAAAATGCTTCAAAAATAACATAAAGTAAAATAAATACATATTAAATCTATAATTGAGAAGCCACTCTTGTTAACAGAATGTACTCAATCAAACATCAATAAAAATTTGTTAAGGTTATGCATGAAAATAGTAAGAATAAAGTATGAAATATTGAACAACAAAATGTAAATTGTAAAATCCTGACATGTTATTTTCATCTAGGAAAGTTGTCTAAAAGAATAATAACCTAACTACACCAACAAAAACTATTATGATCGAGCAATATGCAAAATTCCTGCAACATGTCAACTTGTTTCAGTAAAGAAATTATTACTACATACAATGTACAAATGTAAGACATTACTTTTCAGCATTTAATTGATAAATCAACTAGGATTCCAACATGGATTTGCATAAATGTATTTCGCAATATTACATTTCATTGAAATTATACATGGAGATATTTTTGGATCACCTTTTTGTTGCAAACTTCTTCCCAATGAAATATTTTTTTAACATGATAATATATTCTTAACATCCTAAATATTTGTTAAAACTAAAAACCTTAGAAGGAACTAGAGAGACTACATTAATTCTCATGTTTTCCATCCACTTAGTCATGTAAAAGCCACCTTTTACATTAAGGCTTAACACATTACAGAGATGCTTGAAAATACACTTATAGCTTTCTAGTTAGCAAACTGTGGCATATCTTCCGTCAATTTTTTCAAAACAACTACATTGTAAATAGAGAATAATATTTTCATATAAGCCTTGAATCTAAAGCCCAAGACCCATAAAGAAAACATAAATAAGTACTCTGAAAAATAACTAAAAGATTATATAAATAGAAATTTCCGTACTCCAACATTTTCAAACCATTTGACATAGACAGGGACAAGGTACTAAGAATTATGAAATCATATATTACATGTACTATTTTCATGGAGGAAAATGCTTCCAATTGATTTATGTCTTTATGCTTTGCTAGAAACCAATGGTGATGCACCCTATTTACACTGCATAATTACATTCCCAAATAAGGGAGAAAAATTCATATGAAGATGCATGCATAGACTGAAATTTGTTACCTACAACCATGGACCCTATTTCGTATAGAGTTCTCAATACACACCACATATATCTCATGTGAATGGTGTGTTTATTAAGGAAAGGGTGATGATACAACATGAGAAGTTGAACATTATGTTGTGGATGAGGAGATAAAATATAATTGTGGCTATAAACGAGGAGTAATGGAACCTAAAAATACTCCCAATATAACCTCATTGATGGAAACTGAGCAAGGAATTCTAGAAGACTTTTTTGGTATGACAAAAACCAATCAAAATAAGTTTCTTGAAAAATAAAAAGTTTAAAATTCAAATACATAATTTTTTTGTTTAATACAATCATATTAAGAGCAAATTCTTAAAATTCTTTTTACAAAATTCTCTCTAATTTAAGACAAAGATAACATTTTAGAGGCTAACAAAAACATATTTTGGCCTTGTTATTATGAGACACTCAAGGACCAGCAAATAGTTTTTTAAAGAAAAGATACTTTAGTATACTTAGGGGGGATCATATGGCGTACAGAGGGAGGTACCCAAGGGAATAAGGTGATGTAATAATATAATGGACCATAGTTAATAAATAAAGTTGTTAAGCCACATTATTCAAAGGACCACAAGTAGTTAGGGAATGATGTGATAACCCATTTTAATGGATGTATGATTTTGAGAGACCCATGATAATCTCTCAATACCATACATCCGTTACAATGGGATTATCACATTATTCCCTAACTACTTGTGGTCGCTTGCATAATGTGGGTTAGCCACGTTATTTATTTACTATGGCCCATTATATTATTACATCACCTTATTCCCTTGGGTACTGCCCTCTATACCCCATATTATCCCCCCTAGTTATATTACATTCCACCCTCTAGCCTCTACATAGGATTCATACATACAATATCATGGGTCTCGCAATACCATACATCCATTAGAATGGGATTATCACATTATTCCATAGCTACTTGTCATCCCTTTCGTAATGTGGATTAACCACTTTATTTATTAACTATGGTTTCTGTCATCCAAACTTCGATTTGACCGATTGTTTTTTTGAATTTGGGTGTTTTTTCAAGAGGATCTCACATTGTAATGGGGCATAGAAAATAAATAAAGTGGTCAACCCATATTATTCAAAGGACCAAAAGTAGTTAGGGAATAATGTGATAAGCCCATTTATTTATTATCCTTACATATCGTTGTTACCTTGGGTACCCCCCCCTATGCCCCATATGATCCCCCCTAGGTGTACTACATAAACCTTTCCTTCATCATAAGATAAATATTTGAATCATTATCTTTCTCTAGAATCAGAAACATATGTTGTTGATGTTGAAAGACAACCCTTTTTATCAAAACCATATTATTTCATAGTTGATTTGATTCGCTAATGCAAGATCTTAGTGAGCGACTTCCAAGCTTATTTCAGAAGACAATAGTTTTAGAAGTTTAAATTCAAGATGAGAAACATACATGTAAACATGAAAAATATAAGAATGTTATTGTAGAATCAATTGCTTACAAGTAACAACTTATCAACAACTAAAATAATGTTCTAAAAAAATGCCACTACCATTGAGAATTATTTTATCACATAGAATTATGAAGAAACTACTTTTATTGAATAATGATATAGTCTACAACTCGCATAAAAAATAGTGTTATAGTTTAATTTACTCCATCGAATTTGGATCATTGAAATTTATATAAGAAAAATATGGCTACTTACTTTACAATATGGCTTAATCAGGTTAGTATTGTGAGCTAATCTTTCACCAAGAGGAATCTTTAAAACAACAATGAGAAAACAAAATGACCTAACAAGTAAAAAGAAAACAACATTGATTTGTTGAGCCCAGCATGGTGCTGGCTAATTTCATAGACAATATAATAGCCCAATAAATTACCTCTATGCTTTGATATTTCTAATTGTGGTTGGGTTACTAGTAACAATACGTGAGGTATGTCTACTAGACATTATATTAATCCTTAGTCTAATAGTATAACATAGAAAAAAGTTTCTTGCACATTACAAGAACCATATTTTAAGGATAGCTCAACAAATGATTTTTTTTACCAGTTTTTTTGTGTTCCTCCACACTATGGAAACCACTCACATTGAGGACACATCAACCCGAACTTAATGAATAATAAAACAATAAAACATAGTAATGTGTTTCATCCCAATATATCATAAACAATCGGGAATAGGGGTGTAACACCGCCATTTTGTTGTTCCATTATGGCACATAGATCATGTGTAAGCATGGTGTTTAGGTGCCTAAGGCTTGTGAAAATTACAAAAAGGTACCTTATGTTGTAAATATTGTGCATACTAAGTCATTTGACCATGTAAAAGTTGTCATGTGGGATATCAAGGCCAAGGCTCCAACAGTGAAAATATTAGCTCACCTATGAACATTTTTCCTTTTGTTCAGTTGATGGGGTATAAAATCTGAAGTACACTAATGATGTAACCAAGATATAAAATATATAAAAAAAAAAAAAATTGCTTTTTAGAGTGAGTTGGAGGGAGAGAAATGATATAACGAGTATTTCCAACTAAACTTACTATCCTTTTAATTGCAAAAAGTAGCTTAAAAAACAAATGCCTTGAGGCTCAAGGAATACACCTCAATCCCATGCACTTGAATGTTCACGTACCACCTTCCTACTATCTATACATCCTCTTGAAACTTTGGAGGAGTTCTTTAGTTATTACGTAGATGCTCAACTTCTCATTGGCAATATTATTCTCACAAAAATATCATGCCAGGTAAAGGGTGAGAAACGAGAAATTACTACTTGAAGATGACTTCACATGCAAGACTGAAGCATTTGGATCTCCACTGTGAAGGATCACTATAGAGGTTTATTGTTGAGTATAAGATGAAAAATCTTGCTGTTGTAAAGGGGTTGCAGAGATGGATTAAGGTAGATAATAATTCTAAAGTAGTTTAATCATACATCCATGATTTTGTTAGTTCTAGCAAGGATTAGGTCTTGCATTAGTTTGTGGTAACAAGGTTGTCTAGCTAAATGATGCAGTAGTTATTTTCTTATAAGGCCTTCAGTTGTTATTTCAAAATTAATGTTCCTCTAAGAGGATAGCACATTGTCGATCCTATTACTTCTAACAACATGGATTAGATCCTTACTTCAAGAATTAGAATTGAAAAAGGTCTTGTACTATGTACTGCTAGAAAGGCTGCCCTATGATAATTGTTGCAGTATTTCTTTCTTCTAAGGTCCTGGGCTATTATTGTTTTCACCTTGTCTAGGAAATAGGCTTGCAGAGGTCCTAACTATTTTCTTTTATTTCTTCCCTACTTTGGAATTGAGCCTTGTACATAACCCTTGGAGGAATTTGTGAGTCAGCATGTAGAATCCAAATAGCTCACCCATAGCTTCTTATCATCTCACAACCCAAGCTCGAGGTTCTTTCTATTGGAAATATTTGCAGTTGGGCAGTGCCTTCTCCCTTGGAAATCATTCTACATGTTATGCTTATATTAACATAAGTGTTATGTCTCTTATTAGATTTATGTTATGTTATATAGTTAATTTGATATGATAAATTCCTATTTCTTCATTCCATTTTTGAAAGTTACTTGTAGTCTTTGCAAGAGTGTGCATAAAGCCTTGAATACTTAGGACTGACTATGGCAAGTGAAACCAAAGTATCTTATGGATAAATAATATTCTCCCATGTGTAAATTGTGCCTCTTTTCTAAAATCACAAATTGGGTTTGTTATACCTTAGTGAAGTGTTATGCAGTCACATTTAACATACAAAGTCACAAAACCACTTGTATTGTTAACCTTCCAATAACAAGAAATTGTTGTGAATAAATATGGAACTCTGTACAAATCAATTACTCTCTTGGAGGGCTGATTTTAAACACGAGGAAATAATGGAGGAAAAATATTCAAATCACAACAACTATTCTACTTACTCAAGATAGAAACAACTTCCAAAAAAACATGGAAGAAAAACATACACGATAGGAATATATATGGTTGACCATATCAAGCAAACACAATTGGATAAACCTAGCTACAATAATGGTTCACATAGTCCACAACCTATATAAGAGAAACGAGATAGTGCCAAATATATGACACATTGAAAAAAATTTGACAACTAAAAATGTATATTCAAGCCACCATAATAGTCGTTAGAATTGCTCGAGACAACCACAAGTCCACAAAATCCAGGGTAAATGGACATACATGACCAACGTAGATGTGGTGAACCACATCAAGAAAACACAACTGGAAATACCTATCTATAAAAGTAGTTAACATGGTCCACAACCTATATGAGAGAAACCAAATAGTGCCAAATACAAAACATAGCGAAACAATGAGGTAGTTATCAATTTGAAAGTGGTCAAATCACAAGTCATTCTTCTAGTCTTATTCACAACCTTTGCACCCTAAACACAGTCATGGTTAACCAAGAACAATTGGACGTAAAACACAATGGATGTAACAACCAATAATGTTATGCAAACATGATCAATGAGTTCAAAATAAGCCTTTTCAAGGGGGTAACCTCCTTTACATTACAAATTGAACAATTCTTAGATGATAAAAATGATAAGACATCCTTTCTATATATAGGATCTAAGGGGTCACAATATAATAAGAGATGACATAACAATAATATTGTAAGGGAAAGACAATAAAAATAATGGGCTTCTGTGGGGCACAATAATAACAATATGGGGACTACATGGGCACAGAAATAAGAAAAGGGAGTTGCACTAATAAAAATAAGGGGCTACACTAGTAGTATAGGGACCTAACATGCCCCTATCCTTAAAAAAGTGTTGCCCTAAATGCTTGAGTAGTTTTGGATGCTTCTGTATAAAATTATCATCCTCCCATGTGAAATCTTTAGCAGGTAAGCTCTTTCACTTGATGAGATGCCCTGAAATTGATCGATTATGTCACTGTTGGGTTCTTTTTTCCATGATTGCTTCAAGCTCCACTATGATTTTCCCTTCATCATCAAGTTATGACAATATTTTTTTAACTAGGATATTGTCACCTATAACTTTCTTTAAGCATGAAACATGGAAAACTAGGTGCACTCAAGATGATGAAAGAAGATCCAATTTGTATGCAATAGTACCAATCTTTCACAGAACCTTGTAAGGCCAATAGTACGTTTGTGATAATCTTTTATCCTTCTTAGCTTGCTTTAGGGAAATTTTTTCTAATGGTTGTAGCCATAAAAATACCCAGTCATCTACATCAAAACTTCTTTCGATGTGATGTTCATATGCTTGTGGTTTCATTTTATTATATGCTAAAGTGAGGTTATCCTTTAGGAGTTGGAGAATTTGTTGTTGATGCTCAATGTGATATTCCATTGCTTGAACCTTAGAATTTTCTATTAAATATGATGTGATGGATGGTGGTTTATGTACATAAATTTCCATAAATGGGGTGATTTTTGATGCAGTATGGAAGAAAGTGTTGTACCACCGTTCAACTACAACTAACTACTTGACCCATTGTGTTTGTTTATCATATCCAAAGCAATGAATATATCCTTCCAAATGTTTTTTCACTATCTCCATGTGTCCATGAGATTGAGGATGATAAGATGAGCTATGAGCTGATTGAGTACCCAGACAACTAAATAATTCCTTTTTTTCTTCTTGATATGCCCTTCTATCTTGAGAGTTTGAGGAGTGGTAATTAATACCAATGCATTACAAGATATGGTTGGATTTATTTAGTCTTTCTCTATGGTTGGTTTCTGATGTATATCCTCTTCTTTTGATGTTTCTTGATCCTTTTCTTACTTCTCTTCAAAATCTATGTAAAATAATTTATTCTCAGCACACTTATGACGTTTAGTATATTCTCTATCACAACTATAACAAAGCCCTTTTCCTCTTTTTTCTAGAAATTGTTGTGGTGTCAACCTTTTAGGTTGTGGAAGGCTAGGAGCAACAACACTTCCATATTTATAGTTATGAGTGGTAGGTTCCTTGTTTCCATAATTTTTCTTTTAATTTTTCTTTCCAGCCTGTATGCCTTCTCCAATGAATCAGGGCCCCAAAGGCAAACCTCATGTTGGATGTTATCCTTTAAAGTCCCTATGAATACTTCAATCCTATGCATATATAGAATATAATTTACCCTTATATTCAAATTTTGGAAGTCCTCAATGTGCTATGCATTTGAAACCTTTTGTTTGAGATTTATCATTTGGCTAAAGAAGGTGCTTCTCTTTGTATCCTCATAATGTGCCATCATTTCCTCAGTGAAAATTGACCAGGTGACAAGTGCTTTACGAGAACAAAGCCCTCTATACCATACAAACATATTTGGTTCTAAATATAAAGATGCAATACATACATTTTGTAATAGTTTCACATCATGTAGATCAAAATATTGCTCCATCTGTAGTATCCAATTTATTGGATCCTTGCCATCAAACTTCCTCATATCTCTTTTTCTTTCTTTTAGGAGCTCGATCTTGAACGAATGTAAATATGTAATTTTAGATCTTAAAGGTCTAAAATTTTGTCATGTGGCAGCCCTCTTAGTCGTCTTTCCAACCTGATAATCTTGACTGACATTGGATTCTCCATGAAATAGTTATACCCAATCTCCCACAATGACGTGATTATAGACTGGTTCAGTAGAGCGAACTTGTACGAAGTGTAATGTGTCATTGTTTAGATGTTTGACACTTAAAATGATACCCAACAACTAAAATCCATCCTATTCGGGTATCTATTTACGAAATTTGAATCTGATCCTCAGAGAGAACATTATGATGATTTTCCCAAGGTCAACTGTTGGGGATGGAATTTGGGAGCCTGCACAAACCCTAACTTCCCTAGTTCATATCTCTGAAAATTGTGAGAGAAACCATCTAAATGTTGCACATGATGTTCTTGAAGATGTCATCTCAAATGGGTTTTATTTTTAGCTCTTGAAGCTTCGTAAAAAAAACGTTATAGCAAAAATTCCACGATTGTGTGTCTGAAGTAGAAAATTGTAGAATCCAAAGCTCTGAAACCAAATGTTATGCAACCAGCTCACAAAATAGAAAAAAAAAATAGATAAACGGCTTCGAAATAAGCTTCTTTGAGGGGGAAACCTCCTTTACATTACACAAATGAATAATTCTTGCATGATACAAATGACAAGACCTCCTTTCTATATATAGGCATCTAAGGGGTAACAATATAATTTGAGTGGACATAACAATAATATTGTAAGGCAAAACAATAACAGTAGTGGGCTTCTGCGGGATATAATATTAACAATATGGGGACTACATTCTTGAGAAAAATACCGAGAGAAGGGGCAGCATGAATGAGTATTCAAAAAAATTTTCATTTCATAATTAGATTTATATATGCTACTTCAGTGAAGGGAACTCGCGTGTGTACGCAATTGTTCTTAAGGCAACCATCGTATATCCAGTGAACTTATGATTCAATTAATTCATCATATGTTGATCTTTAATGAGTGCATTAGTACTTTATTAAACATTAAGTAGTAACCATGTGCAATAATAATAGAATAAAACATCACACATAAGAAACACACATGAACACTAGGATTTATGGTCAAAACCCAATGTAAGAGAAAAACCACCTATTATTGTTATCCTTGTCATATTTTAATATAAATAAAATCTTTTTATAATCTTACACTGGTGCAAACTCATACCGGTATGTAGGCACCCACTTGTAGAGGGATACAACCTTTTCTCATTCTCTAGCTGCTCCTAGAAGGGAGCAACAACCCCCTAGCTCTTGTAATAATCGATTTGTTTACCAGTACATAGGAACTGTTATAGAAATTTTTGGGCACTACAACCCCAATCATAAATTTTGACAAACTGAGGGCTCCTAAGTCCCTCAAAGTGTTGCTTCACTACCTAAAGGAACAAGGTCAGCTGATTACATCATCTCCCAGAAGTTCTCCACAAAAAACTACTGAGAAATGGTCAAAACTGGACCATACTGAATGCCCAGTGCAGAGGGTGCGATGCATATCACCTTCCCATTGTAAAGGGTGCAATGCATACTGGATGGCACCTCTGTAGGGTGCAATGGATGAGGATGGACAAATGGCAGGGACAGTTTGTGAGGTGGAAGATCATAGAATCTTCCAGAAACTTCCCCTCTAACACTTGCCTCTCTGATTTTGACTAGGGATGAGTAAGAGATCATCAATATCCAAGTGGAATCAAAAAATATCAAAGAGAGGAAACTAATCAAAATCCCAGAAGCTGACTCACCCCCTACAATCATATATATATGGATCCCTCATCACAGAGATCCAGCGGCTAGAATCTTCTACCTTGTAAATAAGTGTTGTTGGTTTTCCGGTGTAACATCATAGTGTTGGGTGATCTAATTTTTACTTGAGGTGAAGAAGGGCTTTCTTGCTGGAGGATGATGCTGGGTCAGAACAATTGATTTTAATCCTCTTGCTATTCTTGATATTAATAAAGATATTCAATTTTTCCTCCACATTCGTGTATGTTTCATTGTATATGAATTTGTGTGGTTAATACATATCTGGTACTGTGTTGTTTATGAATATAGATCTCTGTTCTTTGATAGTATTATGCTGCTTTGATTCCACAGGTGCTCTCTAAAGCTGTCTAGACAAATAACGATCGACAAAGATCTGTCGAGAAGGAGAGGAACTAAGCAAGGAACCAAGCGCAAGACAAAGGTTGGTGTCCTCTGTTCCCCTCTTGTCTATTTTTCATAAAGGAAAACAAAAGTAGTTTTAACTTGTTTGTTTCTAAGATAGCTACTAGTCTTAGTGGGAATAACAGCTCTAATTGGACACTATTCCCGGTAACAAAATGGCGAATACACTTGAAAAAAGAAGTACCCTTCATTTGGGATCAGGTCGTGCAAGCCTCCTTTGATGCTTTAAAGCAATCTCTAATAAAAGCGTCATTAATGTATGCTCCTGATGATCAAAAAGACTTTAACCTATATCTAGCTACACAGATACAACCATAGGGATGGTTTTAGTTCAAGAGGATAATGGAATTGAACATCCTATATATTATTTAAGCCGAAACTTAAATGATACAGAAATAAAATACCCCTACGTTGAAAAGCTAGCCCTAGCAACTGTTCAAGCGATACAAAGATTTCGACACTACATCCTATTTAGAAAAACTACCATTTTATCAGATTGCAACCCCATGACTTATATATTGTCGCGACAGTTGCTGGGGTGAAAATATTCAAAGTGGATAGCAATTTGACAAGAGTTTGATCTAGAATTCAAAAAATCCAAATCAAAGAAAGCCCTGGTCTTCGTGGAGTTACTATGCGATCTCCCATCATCGTCCAATCATGTAACATTCGAAGAAGCAATCGTGGATGAAAATTTGTTTCTGATATCTTCAAACAATCAGTGGTATGCAGATATAATCATCTATTTCCAAACCCAAACATATAGGTCTAATACCTCACGCTCTGAACAATGACGCATTCGATACCAATCGAAAGACTACGTGATCGTCGGTGATACCCTTTACCATTGTGGTATCGATACAGTTTTGCGGAGGTGCCTCACGCATGAGGAGGCCGAAAAAGTCCTGAATTATTATCATTCAAGCATGTGTGGGGGGCATCAATCTGGTTATGCTACGACACAAAAGATTTTTCGAGTACGATACTTCTGGCCAACAATGTTTAAAGATTGCATAACCGCAATAAGAAGTTGCCATGCTTGCCAAATCTTCGATAGCAGAACTAGAACACCACCCACACCGCTGCAACCAGTAGTTGCTATTGGGCCATTCGCCAAATGGGGCATAGATTTCATGACATGTAACCCCACCTCTGCTGGGAGGCATGGGTATATCATAGTCGCAGTAGACTCTTTTACCAAATGGGTCGAGGCAATGCCTACATTAAACACCAGTGGCGAAATGGCTACCCTTTTCTTTTGTAATCACGTACTCTACAGATTCGGTGTTCCACAAGCCATAGTCACAGATGATGGATCACATTTTCGTGTCTTCTTATTCATGCTCACGTTCTCGCCATGTAACAACCATTTTGCTCCGATGAATCTCTGAAAAACAAACAAGAGAAGAGTCAGGGTCTTGATTTGGCAAAAAAAGGCAAAAATCCATGAGAAAGCTGTGCAAAAAGTTTCCTCCTTGCGCCCATCGCACCCCAACAGTGCACTAGGAGTGATGCATTGACTGGCCAGTGATAAGGCTAGTATGCATTGTACCTTTCAATTAAGGAAGGGTGCGATGGAGCCAGGGCGAATTGTTCAAACCCCAGAGGCTCAACAAAGCAAGGAAACATGCTCAGAATTCGAAAAGGAAAGAATGCAACTGAAGAGCACAAGTTTAGCACCTACCTAGTCTAGACGACGTTAAGAATCGTCCACATAATCTCCCAAAATCAGCTATTGAAAATCAGAGGGGAAAAGCACCTCCAAAGCTCCAACAAACCAAGTTCAAATGAAATGGTAAAATGAGAGGTAAAAGTCACTTTTAAATTACCATTCATGTAATTCAAGTAAAATATTAGTGTTCTTAACTCATTTATCAAGCATATGTTTTCATTTCTAATCGGTCTAATGAAGCAGTTGAACAGGTAGTACAATCTTTGAAGGAACAAAATGCTAACGGTGAATCAAGGAATCAATGACCATTATCACGACCAGTTTTAACGTAGAATTCAAGCTCGTTAAAAAATAAACATAAGAAATGAGTAAATGTTTCCCCTAGAGTTTAAGCTCATTGAAAAATGAACCGATCCCCGGTAAATAACCATTGTGGATGCATTATCATCAGCTTTTGAGCCTTGGTCGTGTTCCCATCATCACCTCCACTCTGTTTTAGCCAATCATTCGCCTCCATTTGATTGCTTACCCCTTTCGAGGAACATATGTGGAGAGTGATTGTGTTAGCCATCCTTGCGATACTACCGTGATTGGAAAATTCCAAACCTTACCTAGAATCAGCCACTACCTGAAATCATCACTCGTTCCTCGGAAACGAGTCTCCTTTAATCTCTTTTCAACTGACTCGTAAAATATGAAAAGATTGCTGAGCGATTAGCCTCTCCAGCTTGTTAAATTCATCGAAAGTTCAATCCCTCCTGTATATTTTAATCTTTTTGGGCTTGAGGGATTATTACACAAAAAAATCGAGCGCTTGTCTTGTTCGGCTCGTTAAAACTATCCAAAATTCATCCCTTTCGTATTATTTTTCGCGTTTTCGGAATAAAGGGATTATATGATGAAAAATAATCATTGGAATTTCCTTTCCATCCCTTTCAGACTCTCTAAAATTGAAAAGTACTGAGTTATCTTTGTCGTTAAACTTGTTAAAACCTAATAGAAACAAACTTGTCCAAATGGACGAGAACGAGGTCCACTGTCGCTAAGCTCATTAAGACATAGAGACAGGTTCGCCAGAAGGGAGAATTATAGAACAAGCATATGTTATCCTCCTCAAGCTTGACAAAAATAAAGAGGTACTGGTCAGCAATGACTGGGGAAAATTGGGAAGAAAACCTGAAGAAACTTTATTGGTAGCAAGTCGCTCTTGAACATGACACTCTCTCTCCGCATCCGAGTCAGTTGGGTTGTTTCATTCACTGGTCATATCACCATTGGTCTGTCACACCATCCATGTTTGGGGTTAACGCTACCAATCCATCGTTGGTGTCTCCAATATGTTCAAGAAAAGTCACTCAGAGAATTCACCTATGTCTCATCCGCTGCAATACATTCACGCTCCATTCTCTCATGGTCGCCACCCTGAACCCTGTATCATCAGATCGTTTTCACCTCCAAAATCATTTGATCCGTTCTGTGTCATAGATGTGGGATTCATTAAGGCCCTCCTACGTTGGGTCACTTCTTGTCGACATCAGCTCATTATCCAAGAAGTTGACTTAGGAACAACCCCTTTCAGTACTTTGAAGCTTGCATGCCTCAATGGCAAGTTTCTCACTTTCAGCGACAAGTTTACATCAATGGCCTTCGACCGGAAGATTTTACGTGGTGTTCAACGCCAAGTCCCTTTTTCACACCACGCGAATTGTACTGTAGTACCTTGAGGATCATTGACATTATTGGTGACTCTTCTTGCGCCTGTTAACAGCTTACATCATCAGTTGGTAATCAGGCGATGCCTTTCCATGTTCAACTCTAGAACATTTTTCACATGGATCGACTTGCACTCCGAGTGAAGATGGAACGAGTTTTGAAGATCTCAGATCTAGTTTCATCCATCTGGGCTGCGATATATTCAGGAATATAAAGACATCAAATGTTAATCATTGCCGAACATATGATCATCCAAATCTAAGGATGATGACTCCGTCCAAATCATTAGTCTGCTACACAGACAGTTGTCTGTCCTATGTACATGAAAGTGAATTTATAAAGCTGAGGATGGGAATGCTTGCCTCAGCTAGATCATGAAAAATATTATGAAGATAATGTATTGTATTGTATCTTATTACAAGTCGCCTCCCAGCTCGAAAAAACTTCAGATCCTCATGGTAAAGCATTTCACCTGACATCAAACGATTAACGACCTCATGCTTTAGGGGGAAAATATTATAGACATTTTTGGGCACTATAACCCCAATCATAAATGTCCACAAATTGAGGGCTCCTAAGTCCCTAAAAGTGTTGCTTCACTACCTGAACAAACAATGTCAGCTGATTACATCATCTCCCAGACGTTCTCCACAAAAAACTGCTGAGAAATGGTCAAAATTGGACCACACTGAATATCTAGTGCAAAGGGTGCGATGAATATCACCTTCCCAGTGTAAAGGGTGCGATGCATACTGGATGTCCCCTCTGTAGGGTGTGATGGGTGAGGATGGACAAATGGCAGGGACAGTTTGCGAGGCGGAAGATCATAAAATCTTCTATAAACTTCCCCTCTGACACTTACCTCTCTGATTTCGACCAGGGATGAGTAAGAGATCATCAATCTCCAAGTGGAATCAAGAACTATCAGAGAGTAGACGCTAATCAAAATCCCAGAAGCTAACTCACCCCCCTACAATCATCTATATATGGATCCCTCATCATAGAGATCCAGAGGCTGGAATCTTGTATCTTTTAGAGAAGTGTTGTTGGTTTTCCGGTGTAACATCATAGTGTTGGGTGATCTAAGATTTACTTGATGTGAAGAAGGGATTTCTTGTTTGAGGATGATGTTGGGTCAGAACAATTGGTTGTAATCCTCTTGCTATTCTTGATATTAATAAAGCTATTCAAGTTTTCCTCCACATTCGTGTATGTTTGATTGTATATGCATTTGTGTGGTTAATACATATCCGATCCTGTGTTGTTTATGAATATAGATCTCTGTTCTTCGATAGTATTATGCTGCTTTGATTCCACAGGTGGTCTCTAATGCTGTGTAGATAAGCAAGGAGTGGCAAAGATCTGACGAGAAGGAGAGGAACTGAGCAAGGAACCAAGCGCAAGACAAAGGTTGGTGTCCTCTGTTCCCCTCTTGTCTATTTTTCATAAAGGAAAACAAAAGTAGTTTTAACTTGTTTGTTTCTAAGATAGCTACTAGTCTTAGTGGGAATAGCAGCTCTAAGTGGACACTATTCCCGGTAATAGGCACCGAACTACAAAAGACCCAAACCTTCACTCATTCCCCAACTACTACTGGAAGGGACCTCTAACACCCTAGCTCCTGTACTAGTGGATATGTTTACCAGTACGTAAGCGTTGGTCTATAGAAGGATACTACCTTCACTCTTATTCCAGGGATGACGTTTCATACATTTTCATACTAGATACTCCTGCTATGACACAACATAATATGTAGCGCTCGTTTCATCAAATTTTCATACTGGACCCATTAGTAAGATTCAAGTTCAAAATTAATCACCATTGCAATACAACCATTAAATACATTTGCATCAACCAATCACTGAAACATAATCATCAATCTCTGATATAACTGAAACCTAATCATCACTTTCTCAATCAACCACCACTGAATCAATCAATCACTGAAAAACTCAATCAAACGACACTTAATCAAAATTCAACCAATCAACTGGAACAAACAGATAACTATAACCAGTACACGGATCTGAATCGAGAACATTGTATCAACAAGCAGAACCAACTACAATCTCAAAAATCATATGTCAGAATGTATACGCTATTCCAATGAAGCCAACATACTTGTATACTCTACTTCCTTTAACCCAAACTGCATATACCTCTAAAGATACTGAATCATAAAACCTATGAACCAGAAACTTTACCAATGAGTGATATTCAAAAGATCTACTGTCAAAATATAGAGTTCTAAATATATAGAAACAAAGGGTCACCCTTCTCACTCACTCAATCAATCAATCAGGCTCAATCTCCTTAAATAGTCAGTTCTACTTTCAAATCTAACGAAGACATCATTGAAAGACATCCGTAAAACAACAACACTGATAAGATAGACCAGTCATCTCTGAACAACAGGATTTTCTTCTACATATGCTACTTGGAAGTGTCAATTTAGATTGTATATGTGCCTTTACAAAGGCCAACCAACGTATATATCTGCAAATAATAACTTATAACTTTGGAGCTATTCCAAATTTTAGACATACCAATATCATAACATATAAAGAATAAAACGTCTATTAGCATTTAGATCTAGTCCAACCACTATCAGATCACACAATGATAAGTAATTTTAGTTATTATGATCCTGATCCATCATTAGATCTCATCCATCACCAAACACTCAGGTGCATACTTAGTTCAGGTCAAGCAAAGCATTAGAAACCCATAACATGCATATTAATTTTTATCTAACTCTTCATGAGATATTCATTACTTGCACGCCTTCATTTACCTCCTTACATACTTAGAGCCTTTTTCAATACCTTAAACTAAAACAACCTTTAGAACCTGTGGTATTCTTAGACGGGATTAAGTAACCATTATTCTTCTCAATATTGTGGATTAATACCATGGTATGTGTTGTACCTTTGAGTTGTAATGGTCATCTATCAAGCCAAAGCATCTAATATAATTGTTTTGGGGTTTTGTTTTAATTTTGAGGACCAATGAATGAAATAGATATAACACTATAATGCTTAACATTTTGAATAATATTAATCCCAAAGTAGAGGGTTGCAATAAAATTTCCCACAATGATAAAGCTTTAATAGTGGTGAGTAGAAAAGAAAATAATACGATTATTATAGTTCCCAGACAGAAAATTAAACAATCATAATTATGAAAATCTCTGACTGATGTTCAAAAGCTTCAAGAGAACATTCTTATGCTTTCAACAAGATGCTCATGATTTATTGATTTAGAGGGAATTAATTAAACACACAGTCCATTAATCCATTATCTTTATATATTATCAGTTCAAAAGCTTATACGAATATATTGAAACACAATTATTCCTACCCAGTTATCTCTATAAGACATAAGAATATGAAGAACAACATAATGAGTAATATGGGAAAAACTTACAAGAAACACAAACTGTGTAAAATAGAATTCAGAATCCTTTGCTTTGTATTAAGGTTCCAGAAAAGTCAAGTACATAAAGTGTTCAAAAGTTCTTAATCAAGGGTGCAACCTTTCTTCAAGGGTGCAACCTTTCTTCAAGGATGCCACTCTTCTTCAAGGGTGCAACCTTTCTTCAAGATTGAAACTCTCTTTGAATGGTCGACCTAGTTCAATGGTGAACAGTGAACCCATAATAACTCATAAAGAGAGTTATTTATAAAACAGTAGAACTAAGAAAATATCATAAACTATTTTTACAAAAATAGATTATCATGGAATCAAAATAAAGAGTGTAGTTGATCTGGCACTATTTTCATGTTGTTCTGTTGGTGACCTGTCCTTTTATTTAGGTTTTGTTGTCCTTTAGACTTTGATTTTTTTCCCTTTAAGCTGCTTGGCTATTTGGTCTTCACATTGGATGTCATTTTTTACTTATGACCTCTCATCTGATACACTTTCATCTCATACTCTTTGACCTTGTTGACTTGTCAATATCCTTTACTATGCTTTTATATTTTTATTGTAAATTTCAAGTTTTTACTGTGTATTTGAAAAGTAAATCATTAGGTTTTACATGTCTCAGTATCACGTAGTTGGATATTGATCATATTTCTATACATTTCATTTGTTTGTCTTTTAACTGTATGTATTTATCAATCTCTTATGTTTTAACATTACTGTGTAAATTACTTCTTTTTGTTCTATAATAAATGTCTTTTCTTCTAAATAAAGGCTTTAGAATGGATTTCCTTGTGATCCTGGAACAATTTTTTTTTATATGATTGCCCGCAAAACTAAACCAATAGTTAATGAAAACACAGGTTTGCAAGAGGCAGATAATGGTTTGAGGGGACAAGGAAGTGTATGGATGGAGTCTTGGTAGTGTTTGTATAGTAATCAGAGGTCGAATTGGGTTGCAGAGGTTCATGGTGTCGCAAGAAGGTTTAGGAGGGTTTTACAATGTAAATGGGTGAAAAGAGCTAAAGTGAGGGTTTTGGGGTTTAAAAGGGAAACTAACTTTTTTTTTTTTAATTTGGTGTAAGGTGAATAATGGTTGGTTTTACCATATGCTAGGAGTAGTTTCAGAGGCTCATCATACCACTTTTGGCTGTGGGGTGGTTTTTCTCCAAGGGAACGCAAGTTAACATGGAGTTGCCATGTAACAGTGAGGGGCCCGAGAAAAACCACAAATCTCTCGTGCTCTCAGGCGGGTAAAGCTCAGAGATCAGGAGCGCACGATATTGTTGTGGGTCATTAGATCTAGGAGCGAATGATCTCATGGCTATTGGGTGGTAAAGCTACATGGAGGGAAATCAGTGGAAATTAGTGGAGCCCTTACATTAATTACAAGTGATTTCTAATTAGTTTATGAATAAAGTGCGATTAAACTTATTGCGATGGGTTTAATGGAGTGGGACCAGGGTTAACTATGGCGGGGTTTATTTTATAACGCGGAGGGGGAGAATAAAAGTTAGAATAAGGGGTATTTGTGGGTTTTTAGGGAAATTACAGAGGGAAGTGATTTTCTCACAAGGGAATGAGTTTCACACTAGGAAAAAGGGGTTTTGGGTAGGGAAATGGCCTTTAAAGGGTAATTTTTTAGGAAAATGTGTGAAACCAAGGGGAAAAGGTAAAAGTGAAGGGAAAAGGGCATTTTCATAGAAAATGATGGGATAATGAGGAAATTAGTATGTAATGGGAATGAAAGGAACTGAGGGGAAGTTAATCAAATCAAGTTGTGAACATCTTTTCACTTTATTAACTGCTCCTCCACACTGAAACATTGGGTTAAGCATGATTTATACATCAATCAACTTTGTACCTCTGCAACCTTTCTTCTACCAACACTTTACTTACCCTAACATGTTTTCTTCACTTAATTAGATGCATTTAGGCTAGCAGACCCTTTCTTTCCCTTTTCTTTTAAAAAACAAACTATCTAATTTTAACCTTATTACATCCAAGGGCTCAGATTAAATTGATGAGCTCCTTATTATTCTCTACCTAACTACTGATCTACCAAGATTAAATAGTTTGGCTAGATATTTATTCTCTAACTATAAACATGAAATTTAATATTGAACTATTTGACTATATTGGGTTGTGACATTTACGACAAGCTACACACAACCATTATTTTGCGTAATAAAGTAAAAAGTAATGGCACTTGGACTTGCACACTTTCAGAGTTTATTGCTTTTTGCTTTTCTCTCTAACCTAACATTTTATTTTTGCCTTCATTTTTTAAGGAATCTATTATAACATTTTCTTTAATATGGACATATTTATCAAAAATTTTCCTAACAATTTTATTCAGTATCCTTTTTGTCCATATACTAGCTTAATATTTTTTTGAAAAATATTTTCATTTTTCCGACTAATTTATTCTAACTTACCAAAACCAAAAAATGCTACAACACTGGCTCTAACTGGGACTGCTTTCTCCTGTAGAATGCATAGAACCTGAAAATCCATGTGGCTTCTCCTTGGGCTATGGATTCTTTTGCTGTAAAAAAAAAATCACACTGACAACTTGAAAAGTAAAAGAAACCAGAGTTTTTACAATGGAATTAATGAAATCTACTTCAAATTCTCAGTACTAAATGTAATGTTTGAGAAACCTTCCTTTTACAGGATAAGTGGAATACAACCCCTCGAGATTTTGTAGCACAAAAGTGTTGTTTCCCTTCACTTCAGCAATTGTTAAATGTTCAAACCATAGGTTGTCAAAATTGTTGTGTTTTCCCTTTTCTTCTCTCCTGGAGTCCCATCTTAGGACTAGATCACCTTCCCTGAAGTCCATTTCCATGGTTCTTCTTTCAAATAGGCTCTTCATCTTATTCTGACACTTTTTCAATTTGTATTGAACTTTATCTTTGTTTTTATTTAGTTCAATAATCTGATTTATTCTCCTTGAAAATTCATCAGGTTCATATGTTGAATCCTATAGAAATTTTAAAACAAGGAAGGCCAAATTGGTAGGGAAGATTGCATCTTTCCCATAAACTAATTGGAAAGGATATTTTCTAGTAGCTATCTTTGGAGTAATTATGTTTGCCCATACTGCATAAATTAAATGAGAGTCCCAACGCTTTTTATGATCTACTAGAGTCTTTTTTATTACCTTTACCAAACTTTTATTTGAGGATTCTGCTAGGCCATTACCTTGTGGGTAACATGGAGTTGAATGATGTAACATAATATAATATTTTTGGCAAAACTCAATCATTTTAACACTAGAAAAAGTTGTTGCATTATCAGTGGCAATTTGAGTGGGGCAACTAAATCTAGATAAGATGTTCTCTTCAATAAATTTGATTACTACTGAATCGGTAGCATTTCTCACTAGAATTTCTTCCACCCATTTAGTGAAGTAGTTTGTTGTAGTGAGGATCTATCTATGATAATTACTTGAAGTGGGATGAATCTCTCCAATAAAATCTAATCCCCATTGGCTAAAAGGTTTTGAGACTATTGATGGAACCAGTGGAAGAGCTGATAATTTTTGCTTACCAGCACACATTTGACAAGGAACACAACCTCTGACCTTTTCTCCTACTTGTAAAAACAATGTTGGCCATTAAAATCCTCCCATTAATATCTTATATGTTGTTTCTCTCCAAGCATAATGTCCTCCAAAAAATCCTATATGAAACTGGTCAATGATTCCTTCAGTTTCTGATTCTGTTAAACATAATAACAAAATATTTAGTGGGTCTTTCCAGTACAAATTTGCATTTATGATACAGTACTTGACTACTTTCAGTTTGAGAGTTTTACACTAGATTTTCGAAAATGGTGCAAGATATTCAAAATGGATCAAGAAATTTACAATGTCTTGGAACCAATTTGACAACAGAAATTTGTCATCAATGTGTAAAGGGCTAATCTAATCTGAAGGTAAAGGTTCTTATGGATTCTTTTCTTCAAGATGAAGGGAAGGTTCTTGTGGATTATCCTCTTTATGATTAAGGGAAATTTCTTGTGGATTCTTTCCTTCTGCAAGGACAGAAGGTTCTTGTGTATTCTTATTATCTGAAGTTTGACAAGGTTCTTGTGGGTTCTTCCCTTGTATCTCTAAAATAGAATTGATTCCGAGCACTTTTCAGTTGGATTTAGCTAGAAGCTTAACCAATCCTTGGCCTTTTACTAGCTTTGTAATTTTGATATTTAGATCAAATTCTAGTATTTGAGTGATCCATCTACCTCTCTTCCCATTAGTGTCTGGTTAAGTTAAAATGATTTTTACAGCATTGTTAGGAACATAAGCAGTAATAGGAGAATGTAGGAGAGACATCCTAAATGATTTCAGGGCTTGAATAAGCACATAGGCTTGCTTCTCAATTATGTCATACTTAAGCTCTACATCTCTCATAACCTTACTGAAAAAGGATACGGGTTGGTCATGGGAATCTTCTTTACTTTGTAGTAGAACAACAATAAAGGTTGTTTCTGAGGCAAAGGAAAAGATATTGAATGGTTTAGTGTAATCAGTGCTGGCCAAGGTGGGAGCTTCAGAGATAGCTTTCTTGATCTAATAAAATGCATGCCTAGAAGAGATAGTCCATTTAACTTCATGATCTTTTCAGAGCATGTCAGTTATATCTTTTACAATATCAACATAATTTGGGATGAATCTCCTTAAAAAATTAATCTTGCATAGAAAATCTTCAATCTCCTTCTTGTTCCTAGGTAAGGTCAACATTTCAATGACAGACACACAGTTGGGATAAAAAACCACTCCTTTATTTGAAATTATATGGCCTAGCAGTTTTCCTTCTTTTATAGCAAATAGAGACTTTTTAGGATTCAATGATATTCCGAATTTTCTACACCTCTCAAAAACCTTCATCAAGTGATTTAGATGTTTCTGATCATATTTAGAGAAAACAATTATGTCATCAAGATAGATGAACACAAATTTATTTACCTGGCACACAAAAGCTACATTCATAGCTCTTTGAAATGTTGCTCCAGCATTGGTGAAGCCAAATGACATCCTAGCATACATGAATGTACCCGAGGGTGTAGTAAAGGTTTTCTTCTCTCTGTTTGTTGAATCAACATTTACCTGATTATAGCCTGAAAATCCTTCAAGCATAGAAAGTATTTGTGCTCCTGAAACCATTTGAAGTAACTGATCCATTTCCGGAAAAGGATAGTTATCCTTTAATGATGCTTTGTTCAAATTTCTGAAGTCCACACAGAGTCTAATTTCTCCATTCTTATTTCTAACATGAACTAAATTTTCAACCCAATTAGAATATCTAAGAGGGAGAATGATATAAGCATCTATAATTTTCTTAGTTTCCTTTTCTACAGTTGGTAGAAGAGCTGGATTGATCCTCCTAAGTTTTTGTCAATAAGGAACTTCTTCTGGCTATAAAGAAATCTTGTGATGTATTAATGAAGTACCATAGGTTTTTAGATCAGCATAGGTCCATGCAAAAACATGCTTATATTTTTGAAGTAAATTAAGATATTGAGCTTTGATCTTAGGCTTTAGAGATGCACAGATTTTGATGTTTTCAGTATCATCATTTGTTCCAATATTGATTTCTTCTGTGTCATCTGGTGAAGAAATGGACTAAGGGTTTTGAAGGACATCATTTTCGTCAAAAAATTTCTCTAAAGGAATGGGGCCTTTGGGAATAAAATTGTTAGATAATTCAATAATGTCACAATCAACAATTTTTGAATTGAAATTTGAAGTATCATCTCCATCTGTATTATCATCTATTTATATTCTATCTTCATCAATTTGTTTAACATAAAACTCATCTATAACCTATAGAATGTTTTTCATCTTCAAATATCTACCAGTGTTTTAGATTGTCTGGGGTGGATGGTCTATGCTTGACTTGTATTTGATAGAGTACATTGGTTTGATCAAAAATTTTAAATGAACTAGCAGAAATAGCTAAGGCCTATACATGAATATTCTGATTTCTTGGAATATAGGTCAAATTAAAAGCATCAAAGAAGTTTTCAATTGAATCCCAAACTTCATTTTGATAATACCTAAGTCTAGGATGTTTAGTTTGGAAAATATTTCTCACTTCTTTGACAATAAGTTTTGAATCAGTAAAAAAACTTAAGTTTTGAAGCTTTAATCTTTTGGCTAATTGTAGTCCCCAAAAGGAAAGCTTCATATTCAACCACATTATTTGTAACTTCGAAGTAGACTTTGCATGATTGGGTGATATTTTCTTTTTCTGGTGAAATTAAAACTACCCCAGCTCTTAGTCCATATTTTGTACAAGAACCATCAAAAAATAATTTCCATACAGCAGCTTGATTTGGTACATGACTTTCACTTACATCTTCTATTTTAACTTGAGTTTCATGTATTTAGTTTGAAGAGAGTTGAAAGCAACCAAAATCCTGATCAATTGCATAAATGGGATGGTTCTTTGGCTGGTCTATTTTGCAAACAGTGTGAACAAATCCTACCTCTCTATATAACCTTAGTTGTTCTCCCCCATAGACTGGAATAGTGGCATAAGACATATCCATCTATAGAGTTCACCCTAATTTGGCACAGCAAGACCTAGAAAGGAGCATTCCAAATTTGGGAAGGACATATGTGACAACTATATCAAGCACTACACTTTTCACTGGAATTTGGGCAAGGGTGACTACTAAATCCTTAATCAATCCTAAGCAGGGCACCCTTTTAGAATCAAAGGTGTACAAGTCAAGATAGGATCTAGTCATGTCAAGTTTCAAATGTTCCATGATATTTTTTGGCATGAGGTTATGTGATGCTACAAAATCAAGCATACAATTATATAACATGGATTCATTTGTCTTAAGAGTTACATAGAAAGGAGGCACTATTTAATTTATCATATCTGAGCTAGGACCAAAGACAAACGCTGGTTTTTCATCCTCCATAATAATGATATCACTTTCAGCATCAACCAAGGTGTTTTGTATCCATTTGGAGACTTGATTTTTATACCGAGGGTTTTTGGAAAAATCTGAAAGTGGAATTTGGATTTCAACTCTTTCTAACTCTTTTTCAAAATTAAATGTAGTCAAAGCATTTTTATCATTTCGAGTAGAATTAGTTGACTGATTTAATGGTCGAATAACAGTTGTTTGAGTGTCAACAACTTTGGTATGAGGTTCAATTATTGGAGTGTCCTTAGGATGTCTTCCACGGCTAGGTCTAAGCCTAAGATCATAGCTCTTGTTCAACTCTACAATTAAAAATTCAAAGAAGGCATGGTATTTAGAAACTTGTGAGGATTCTTGATCTTCTTGAACCTAATTTTGTTGTGAAAGAGGAATAATAATTGTTTGATTATAAGACATATCTATGTTATTGATATCGTTAGTAATAGTCATAGTATTTTCATCAAGATATTGGTCATCTATCAATAAAGGAGTAGGAACTTGCTAATTGATGCAGGAGCATCTGGCTAACAAGGCAAAGACGGAAGCAAGGTTGACATGGTTTTTTGAAAGGACAGAGAACATAGCTCGGTGGATAGATAGTATATCTGTCTTTGTTTTATTTTACTTTTCTTTTTAAAATGACTAAGAATAATGTAATGACTTTTAATTAGGAACAATAGTAATTAGTTAGAATCGTTTGTTTCCAAACAGTTATAATACTGTTGTAAATGCATGTAAGGAAAAATGTGCTAGCTAGTTATGAAGAAGTTCCATACATGAAATAACTGATATAACCAACAACACAAACTAACAACAGTTATCAAACTGTTTGAGAACAGTGCTACAAAAGGAGGAAAACAAGCCCAATACTGGTTCGACTATGTAAAAAGAAATTAACAGAAAAAGAATACAATCATTGTTCAGTGCACATATAATCCTACAGCGTCCTTAATACTGTGTAATTTTTATTTTTATTTTATGATGTGAACATTGTTAATATACCACTACAGGTTCGAACCAGAATGAAAATATATCCAAATCGGATGAAGAATAACAATGTCCACTACAAGCCGCACAACCGAAACGTTCAGGCATATATAATCATAACAGGTATGTAAAACTACGAGAGCGATTCAAATTTTATTTTAGCACAAATTCATAGGGTTACAAATACAGTCATCCAAAGTCTATATATATATAGTCACATTCTTTTCTCAAAAATTACAAGACCGAACCCAGTTCGCAAACATGGGAACTGACCCAACTACAAACAGAAGCCAACCACATATTGTCCTAACTCGTTTCCTAAGTCAACCACCAACCCTAATAACGAAAGAACCGGGAACAGACAGCGGCACAAGGCTAACGAAGAACAAACATACCCTACAAGTCAGAAAACCTAGACAAGCAAACTACAACAACAAAACGATTCTACCCGTATATGGTTCAGGGCAGCCGAAAGTCCAGGCATCAAGACCAACGAGCGACTCCACCTGCACAAAGACGAATAGAATGAGGATTAGGTTCCACCAACAAAAACCAAAGAACTAGAAACGAAAAGATTGAACAAAGGGAGAGTGTGTCGTTACCTGACAGGCAAGCCATAGCTGCGTTTCTCACCTCGGATGAACCTCCTGCTCACAAAGGAGCCAGGCCATTAGACTTAGGAAAAAAAACGAAGGGAAAGTCTAGCATGAAACAAGAACTTACTAGGCGAAGTTGACGGAGGAACTAACAGAGGACGCCACCATAACCGTGTCGAATTTGAGAGCCAACAAACCAGAGTAGAAGCGAATGTCACCATGAAACATGCAGCTCTCGACTAACAGTAAACCGTTGTGAATAACAGGCAGAAATTGATAAAAACGCACAAAGGCAGAGACCCACTAGGGTAGAACACATACCCATAGTGAGAGAGAACATATATGCGTACAAATTCCATAACGCAAACCTTACCAGGGTTTCGCCGAGCAAACAATAGCATACAGGCCGAGTCCTAGAACGACCGAGACCACGAACACAACTAAGAGCACATCAATTAGTCGACCAGGAGGACAAAACTCAGAAACTCACAAAGAAAACCACAGAAGTTGCAAGGAAATCGCCAGGAGTTTGCAGAGCCAAAGACCGAAGGTAACAATGAAAAACAAATGAGCGCAAAGGTGTAAAACCCCAAACCAAGGCGGGTTTCGCAAAATCCCAAGGAGGGATAGTTGTCCAATAGACAAACAATCAGGGTACACGCACCGTAACCCAAATAAATATCGCGCAAATTAAAAATCAATTAATACTTATATCCAAAATCAAATTCATTTTCATATATATTGTGGGTACATAACACATCAGCACATAGACGGCAAGACCACGTGGGCTGGCCCCATCAAGTGGTATCAGAGCAACATCTTGAGGAAGTAGAGGAAGATGGGAAGATGGAAGTACAAAGATGAGGACATGGGAGAGGTGCACGTAGAGTAGCGAACGAGGGCTTGAGAGAACAGTTGAGAATCCTTACTGCTCGCTTGGAGGCAGTAGAGGCAGGTAAGCAAAGAGACCCGGAACTTGGGGATGATAGTTAAGACGAGGCAGCAACTGCTACAGATGGATCAGAGGAAGATGCCCCAGAGTTAAGACTGTTGAGATCGGTATTGTTAGCCAGCAGCAAACCCAAACGTGAGATCCCTAACTATGATGGCAGTCTGTCCACAGATGTTTTGCTGGATTGGGTAAGTGAATTAGACAAGTATTTTGAAAATGAGGAAATCGGTGAGGATAAAAGAGTTAGATTTGTTGTGACTAAATTAAAAGGACGCGTCGTCTTATGGTGGGATAGTGTCCAAGCGGACAGGAGAGGAATGAGAAAGTTGCCAATAAGAAAGTGGCCAAGGATGGTGGCAAAACTGAAGGGCAGATTTATCGATGAGTGCAAAATTTAAGGCAAAAAGGTATGACCGTAAAGGAATACACATAGGAGTTTTACCGTGTCAATTTACGTGTTGGTTATACAGATGATACTCTAGAAAAAACAGCGAGGTATGTGAATGGCTTGAGGTTGGAAATATTGGATGAGATCAGTATTCTCTCTCCCCGAAATATAGAAGAGGCTTTTCAGAGTGTTGTAAAGGCTGAAGAGAAAATTAATAGGAAACAGAATAACAAGAGAGGGAGAGGAAATGGGAGAGGACGAGGACAGTCCTACAGCAGAGGGAGAACTGCCACTAACAGTGAAGAAGGCAGCAGTTCCAGAGCTTCAGGGACAGCAGAGAAGGGAGATAGCACTAGAGGAGGTCGGCCATATCAGCGGGGAAGAGGAAATGGTTGCGGAAGGGGGACTAATGTCCAGTGCTACAGGTTCCATAAGTGAGGGCACAGATCCTTCGAATGCCCTGAAGCTGAGAACGCTGGTCAGAGGGGAGCATTTGTTGCGCAGCCTGAGGAAGCTGAAGCATAGCCCCGAGAGATAGAAAACGTGGCAAAAACAGGAGAGGCTCTAATTTTGAACAAAGTGTTGTTGAAGCCAGCAAAGGAGATGGCTGAACAGACCTAGTGAAAGGCGTTGTTTCGAATAGTTTGCAAATCACATGGAAACTGCTGTAAATTGATTATAGACAGCGGAAGTACAGACAATTTAGCTGCCACCGAAATGGTGGAAAAGCAGTTCAAGCATCCCACACCTTACAAGGTGTCGTGGCTACAGAAAGGGCACCAGCTATTAGTTGATGAACAGTACGAGGTTGAATTGCACATTGGCAAATACCAAGACACGGTGGTTTGTGATATTATGCCAATGGACATGTGCCATATACTGCTGGGGAGACCGTGGCAGTATGATCAGAAGGTAACGCATGATGGGAAGACAAATTGTTATAAATTTGTGAAAGATGGGATCAAACATACGCTTGTACCCATCAAAGAGGAGGATGCAGCAGAACCGAGTGGAACAAAAGCATTGTTAATAGGAGGAAAACAGTTTGTGAAGCAGATTGAGGAAAATGAGGTCAATTATGCGATTGTAAGGAGGACAAAACCAATGTTGCTGAACACAGAAAAGTCAGAATTGCCTGCAGAGATTCAGGAGTTGTTAAAAGAATTTAAAGACATTGTGGTTGATGATCTACCAGATAAGTTGCCTCCCAAGAGGAGTATTAGCCATCATATAGATTTTATACTTGGAGCAAGCCTACCAAACAAGGCAGCGTATAGGATGAGTCTAAAAGACAATGAAGAAATTTGTAAACAAGTGCAGGAGTTGCTGGATAAGGGACTGATCAGAGAAAGTTTGAGCCCTTGTGCAGTACCAACAGTACTCGCACCTAAGAAGGGTGGCGAATGGTGAATGTGTACAAATTCGCGGGCTATTAATAAAATTGCTATTCGATATAGATTCCCCTTACCCAGAATGGACGACATGATGGATTGTCTTAGCGGAGCAGCTTATTTTACGAAGATTGATCTGAAGAGTGGTTATCATCAGATCAGGATTAGGGAAGGAGATGAGTGGAAGACAGTGTTCAAGACCAATGAAGGGTTGTACGAATGGCTGGTCATGCCATTTGGATTAAGCAACGCTCCCAGTACTTTTATGAGATTGATGAATGAGATGTTAAAGGAATTTATTGGAAAGTTCATGATAGTTTACCTTGATGATATTTTGATTTTCAGCAGAACGAAAGGAGAACATCTTCAACATGTTTGAAGGGTGTTAGAGAAGTTACAGTAGAATAAACTGTTAATAAACTTAAAGATATGCACTTTCCTGCAGAAGGAGTTGGTCTATCTGGGGTTTGCAGTTGCAGAAAATGAACTGAAGATGGACCCCGAAAAGATTGCAGCAATTATAAATTGGCCGTCAACGAAGAGCTTATTTGAGGTACGTTGGTTTCAAGGACTGGCAAGTTTTTATCGAAAATTTATTAGAAATTTTAGTGAAATCTGCACACCAATGTTAGAGACCATCAAAAAGGCCAGTCAGCCTTTTTGTTGGACTAAGGCGACAAAAGATAGTTTTCAGCTTTTGAAGCAGAAGATCACAGAGAGGCCAATCTTGAGGCTGCTCGATTTTAATAAACTCTTTCAGGTTTGGTGTGACGCAAGTGGAACAGTTATTGGCGCTGTGCTCAGTCAGGAAGATAGACCAGTGGCATTCTTTAGTGAAAAACTAAATGAGAGCCGGCAGAAATACTCCTCGTATGATAAGGAATTTTATGCCGTGGTCCAAGCTTTAAAACATTGGAGGCACTACCTGCTGGGAAATGAGTTCGTATTATTTTCTGATAATTCGGCATTACAATACGTAATGCAACAGCACAAGTTAAATCATAAGCACGCCAAATGGGTAGAATACTTGCAGAGTTTCACTTTCGTGTTAAAACACATAAGTGGGCAAGCCAACAAAGTGGCAGATGCCTTGAGCAGAAGAGCTTTGCTCTTACAGGAGAGTATCATGCAGGTGATGGGGTTCGAACATCTGAAGGATTTGTACCAAACTGACACAGATTTCAAGGAAGCTTTTGAAGCCTGCCAAAATCCCATGATGAGGAATGCAAGCCCATGGTTAGACTATAATTTACAGGAAGGATTACTGTTCAGAGGTGGGCAGTTATGTATCCCGGACTGTTCAATGAGGGAGAATATTGTACAGGAGAAGCATAGTGGTGGATTAGCGAGACATTTTGGCATCAACAAAACTTTTGAGCAACTCGGACATTTTTATTATTGGCCTAAAATGAGCAGGGATGTAGAAAGATATGTGAATAGGTGTAAAGTCTGCCAACTGGTGAAAGGACATAGTCAGAATACTAAACTTTACAGACCACTACCTGTTCCAAGTAGGCCATGGGACTCGGTCAGCATCGACTTTGTCCTCGGACTGCCTAGAACACAGTGGGGGTATGATTCAGTAATGGTGGTGGTAGATAGATTTTCGAAAATGGCTCATTTTATTCCATGCCGGAAAACTAGTGACGCCACATATGTGGCACACGTGATTTTCACGGAGGTTGTTAGATTACATGGCCTACCCAGATCTATCATTTCAGACAGGGATGTAAAATTCACAGGACACTTTTGGCGCACCCTGTGGATAAAGTAGGGCACACAATTGAATTTCAGCTCTGCGTATCATCCGCAGACTGATGGACAAATGGAAGTGGTGAACAGGATCTTGGGGAATTTGTTACGGATTTTAACTGGAGAAAATTCATGGTTATGGGATCAACCTCTCGCTCAGGCAGAATTCGCTTATAACGATTCGCCCAATCATAGCACCGGACACAGCCCATTTTAGATCTTGTATGGCATGCATCCTCGGGGAATACATGAACTGCGAGATTTGGGAAAGTTGGAACGGAGAAGCGCGGATGGGGAAGACTTTGCCAAAGCAATGAGCGAACTTCATGAAAAGGTAAAATGAAGATTGCAGGACATCGTACAGAAATATAAGCAAAAAGCAGATTCAGAGCGAAGAGAAGTACAATTTAATGTTGGGGATGAGGTTCTTGCGCACCTGCGCAAGGAACGGTTCCCTAAGGGCACATATAATAAATTAAAATATAAGAAAATTGGTCCATGCAAAACCTTACATAAATTTTCAGCCAACACTTATGAGATTCAGCTACCACTTGACATGGGCATATCACCTATTTTCAATGTGGCGGATCTGTTCCCATATAATTCCCAAGAAGAGGATGATAGTGTGGTATAGCCAGAACGGGACACCCAACTTGGAGACAGTTCTTGGAAGAAACAATTGCCTTCAGCCCAGTCTCATGAGATTGAAGGGATCCTCAGTACCCAGGTAGCCAAGAAGACCTGTAGGAAAGAATATCTACGTTACCTCGTCAAGTGGAGAAACCGTCCAATAGAGGATAGCTCATGGCTCAACGCAAGGCAGATACAGAAGGCTGGCTATTCAGTGGAGGAACTCATGGAACGGAGCCATGAATTTCTTTTACCCCGGGAGCCTGATGCAGGAGCATCTGGCCAACAGGGCAAAGACGGAAACAAGGTTGACATGGTTTCTGAAAAGGACAGAGAACATAGCTCGCTGGATAGATAGTATATCTGTCTCTGTTTTATTTTACTTTTATTTTGAAAATGCCTAAGAATAATGTAATGACTTTTAATTAGGAACAATAGTAATTACTTAGAATTGTTTGTTTCCAAACAGTTATAATACTGTTGTAAATGCATGTAAAGAAAAATGATCTAGCTAGTTATGAAGAAGTTCCATATATGAAATAACTGATATAACCAACAACACAAACTAATAGCAGTTATCAAACTATTTGAGAACAGTGCTACAAAAGGAGGAAAACAAGCCCAATATGGGTTCGACTATGTAAAAAGAAATTAACAGAAAAAGAATACAATCATTGTTCAGTGCACGTATAATCCTACAGCATCCTCAATACTGTGTAATTTTTATTTTTATTTTATGATGTGAACATTGTTAATATACCACTACAGGTTCTGAACAAGAATGAAAGGATATCCAAATCGGACGAAGAATAACAACATCCATTACAAGCTGCACAACCAAAACGTTCAGGCATATATAATCATAACAGGTATGTAAAACTACGAGAGCGATTCAAATTTTATTTCAGCACAAATTCATAGGGTTACAAATACAGTCATCCAAAGTCTATATATATAGTCACATTCTTTGCTCAAAAGTTACAAGACAGAACGTAGTTCACAGACATGGGAACTGACCCAACTACAAACAGAAGCCAACGATATAGAGTCCTAATTCGTTTCCTAAGTCAACCACCAAGCCTAATAACCAAAGAACCGGGAACAGACAGTGGCACAATGCTAACGAAGAACAAACAGATCCTACAAGTCGGAAAACCCAGACAAGAAAACTACAACAACAAAACGATTCTACCCGTATATGGTTCGGGGTAGCCGAAAGTCCAGGCATCAAGACCAACAAGCGGCTCCACCTGCACAAAGACGAATAGAACGAGGATTACGTTCCACCAACAAAAACTAGAGAACTAGAAACGAAAAGATTGAACATAGGGAGAGTGTGTCGTTACCTGACAGGCAAGCCATAGCTGCATTTCTCACCTCGGATGAACCTCCTGCTCACAAAGGAGCCAGGCCATTACACTCAGGAAAAACAATGAAGGGAAAGTCTAGCATGAAACAGGAACTTACTAGGCGAAGTTGACGGAGGAACTAACAGAGGACACCACCATAACCCTGTCGAATTTGGGAGCCAACGAACCAGAGCCGAAGCGAATGTCAGCATGAAACATGCAGCTCTCGACTAACTCTAAACCCTTGTAAATCACAGGCAGAAATTGATAAAAATGCACAGAGGCTAAGACCCACTAGGGCAGAACACATACCCATAGTGACAGAGAACATATATGCATACAAAAAACCTCCGCCAAGAGAAATGGCCCCTGAGTAGGGGCGGTCTTGGGTGGTGGACTTATGGTTGAGCCTTAAAAGCGCATCCTCATCAGTCTGGCTAGTTAGATAAGTTCAGTGGGGTATTTGTATTATTTGTTTGCCCTGGTGTTATTCTTTAAGGGGGGAGTTACAGACTGGGGCACCGAGACTACGAGAGACTCAAGATAAGCTTTTCATTCATTTATCAGGCAGGGTTACAGGCAGCACCCCGAAAGCAGCTTGTCAAGTGAGGAACGGTCGAGAACAAGCAAGGAGCCTGGTTCGCAACAATATATGGGGGCCCAGAGAGATACAGAGCTGGTCCCAGAAGGTTCAATTTAGAAGACATACGGCTGGTCCATAATTCCATAACGCAAACCTTACCAGGGTTTTGTCGAGCGAACAATAGCATACAGGCCAAGTCCTAGAATGACCGAGACCACGAACACAACCAGGAGCACATCACTCAGTCGAAAAGGTGGACAAAACTCAGAAATTCACAACAAAAACCACAGAAGTTGCAAGGAAATCACCAGGAGTTCGCAGACCCAAAGACTGGAGGTAACAATGAAAAAAAAATGAGCGCGAAGGTGTAAAACCCCAAACCATGGCAAGTTTCGCAAAATCCTGAGGAGGGATAGTTGTCCAATAGACAGACAATCAGGGTACACGCACCGTAACCCAAATAAATATCGCGCAGTTTAAAAATCAATCAATACTTATATTCAAAATCAAATTCATTTTCATATATATTGTGGCTACATAACACATCAGCACATAGACGGCGGGACCACGTGGGCTGGCCCCATCACTAATCACTACTAGGTCTCCGAAGAATTTGTAATTGTGGATTCCTTTTATACTAACATTGATTTTGATTTTGGAGTCTAGTAACTGTTCGTTGAACTGTCCTAGGTTAAGTCTCAATCTTGGAAATTCTGTTAGATATTTTTCTAATAAGAGACATTATTTCATCTATTTTAGAATCTTCAGTTTTAGTCTTAGAAGAACTAGAGGAACTAGAGGCTTCTTGAATAGATTTGAGTTTTGTTTGGGCCTTTTCCTCTTTATATTTCAAGGAATTCGAAGCAGCCCTATTTTCTTCCACCTCTATAGCATTTGTTTGCATATCTTCAAGAGTTCTTAAAGTTTTCTCTCTTAGAATTACAACAAAATCATCATAAAAGGCTTTAGAAAACCTAGAATTAGCTACTACTACGAGGGGTTTACAATCAGGGGGCATGTTATGATAAAGTTTATTGAACCTTTGGTAAAATCTAATATAGGTTCACCAAAATTTCATTTAAGTTCTTCAAATTCAGCCAGAAAGTAAAGAGGATCCTTCTTTACACCCCATTTATTTTTAAATATATTTGTAAGCTCTTCCCAATTTCTAATGGAATTTACATGTAACTGCCTAAACCAGATTCTTAGATTTCCTGAAGTGACTGTACAAATAATCTCATGTAAACATTTTCTTGTTCAATATTCATTTTATCTGCAAATTCTAGAAAATCTTGAAGATGGTCCTCAGCTGTGTGACCAGTTTCTTCATTATACCTGGGAAGGTATTTTAAGTACCCAACTGGGAATGCATCGAGGTTACCTGGTAAGACTAAAGTTGCATATCTAGCCTGTACAATAGGTTGGAATTCCATAGTAGAAGGTGGTGTAAGAGGTGTTTGTGGAGATGAAGAAGAAGAAGATGAGGAAAAATATGATGAAGAGGAGATAGAAGCAGGTGATTGAGGGGGGTGTGTGACTATGTGGAGGTGAAGAAGGAGGGGTTCTCTTGAATATATTTAAAGGAGTCTTAAGAACTAACTTTGGAACCTATGAATGAATACCCTCTTTTGCTTCAAAAGGTGGATTTCAATATATAGAGATGGTCTTTTCAGGTTGTTGAGAAGTAGAAGCTTCAGGTCGTTCAGGAGTAGAAGGAAATGAATAAGTGGTAGTGGATATGAAATGTGTGGGTTTGTATTCAGGTAAATGAACACCCTAGTTAGGCTCAGTTTTAGGTGATCGTGGTCGTAAAGGGGGTTCTTGATGTGTTTCAAAAGAATGAATGAGGAAAGTTGAATCTAAATCAACTCTCTTATCTAAAAGTTCGGAAACCCTAAGAAGTATTTGTGTTAAATCAGGATCAAATGGAATATTACTAAAAGGATCAAATAATTCTAATTTTTTAAACTACAAGGCTGAAGAAGAAGAAGAATATGGTTGATGTCTCCTTTTAGTTCAAGCTTTTCTTAGAAGTTTTTGAGGATCTGACAGAGAATTTACTAAGTATGATTCTGAGTGAGATTTGGCGTGCTTAAAAGGTGCCAGTTTGGGCTAGTGGAGTCGCGAGGTGAAGGGTTTTAACCTTACTAGACCTTTAATCACCTTAAAGGAATCGAATGAATATCATTTCCACAGGAAAACTTAATGGAATTTGAATTCCCCAGCAACGACGCCAGACTGATGTTATAACTATGAGTTGATAATGGTCAGCTATCAAGCGAGAGCATCTAAGATAATTGTTTTGGGGTTTTGTTTTAATTTGGAGGACCAATGAATGAAACAGATTTAACACTATAATTCCTAACCTTTTGAATAATATTAATCCCAAAGTAGAGGGTTGCTATAAAATTTCAGACAATGATAAAGCTTGAATAGTAGTGAGAAGAAACAAAAACTTAATATGATTATTATAATTTTTAGATAAAATATTAAACAATCATAGGTATGAAAACCTCTGACTGATGTTTAGAAGGTTCAAGAGAATATGCTTATGCTTACAACAAGATGGTCATGATTTATTGATTTAAAGGGAATTAATTAAATAGATAGTCCATTAATCCATTCTCTTTATATATTATCACTTCAGAAGCTTATATGAATAGATTGAAACACAAGTATTCCTACTTGGTTATCTCTCTAAGACAAAAGAATATGAAGAAAAACATAATGAGTAATACTGGAAAAGCTTACAGGAAACACAAACTGTGTAAACCAGAATTCAGAATCCTTTGCTTTGTATTAAGGTTCCAGAAATGTCAAGTCCATTAAGTGTTCAGAAATGCTTCATCAAGGGTGCCACCTTTCTTCAAGAGTGCAACTCTCTTTCAATGGTCAACCCGGTTCAACGGTGAACAGTGAACCCATAATAGCTCGTAAAGAGAGTTATTTATACAACAATAGAACTAAGAAAATATCCTAAACTATTTTTATAAAAATAGATTATTATGAATTCCAAATAAAGAGTGCTAGTTGATCTAACGATATTTTGATGTTGTTTTGTTGGTGACTCTTCCTTTTATTTAGGTTTTGTTGTCCTTTAGACATTAATTTTTTTCCCTTTAAGCTGCTTGGCTATTTGGTCTTCACACTAGATTTCTTTTTTTACTTATGACCTTCCATTTGGTACACTTTCACCTCATACTCTTTCTGTATATTTCTTCTATTTGTCTTTTAACTATATGTCTTTATGAGTCTCTTCTGTTTTAACATTTACTATGTAAATTACTTCTTTCTGTTCTATAATAAATGTATTTTCTTCTGAATAAAGGCTTTAGAATGGATTTCCTTGTGAATCTGGAACAAAGAGATTTTATATGACTGCCTACAAAAATAAACCAATAGTTAATGAAAACGTAGGTTTGCAGGAAGGAGATAATGGTTTGAGGGAACACAAAAGTCTATGTACAAAGTCTTGGTAGTGTTTGACAGTAATCGAAGGTCGAATTGGGTTGCAAAGGTTCGTGGTGTGGTAGGAAGGTTTAGGAGGGTTTTATTGTGTAAACGGGTGAAAAGCGCTTAAGTGAGGGTTTTGGCGTTTAAACGGGAAATAGTTAACTTTTTCTTTTAAATTTATCGCAAAGTGAATAGTGGATGGTTTTACCATACATGGGGAGTGGTTTCAGAGGCTCGTTGCGCCACTTTTGGTTGTGGGGTGGTTTTTCTTCGAGGGCATGCGAGTTAACGTGGAACTGCCACGTAACCGCAAGGGGCCTGAGCAAAACCACAAATCTTGCATGCTCCCGGGCAGGTAAAGGTCGGAGAACAGGAGCACACAATATTATTGTGGGTCATTGGATATGGGAGCAGATGCTCTGACGGCTATCGTGCGGTAAAGTTGCACAGAGGGAATCAGTGAAAATTAGTCCGGCCTGGGGATTAATTACAAGTGATTTGTAATCAATTTATGAATAAAGTGCGACTAAACGTATTACAATGGGTTTAATGGAGTGGGACTAGTGTTAAATATGACGTGGTTTATTTTATAACAAAAAGAGGGGAATAGATGTTATAATAAGGGGTATTTGTGGGTTTTTAGGGAAATTACAAGGGGAAAGTGATTTTCTCAAAGTGGAATGGGTTTCACACTAGGAAAAAGGGGTTTCGGGTAGGGAAATGACCTTTAAAGGGTAATTATCTAGGAAAATGTGTGAAACCAAGGGGAAAAGGTGGAAATGAATGGAAAAGGGTATTTTCATAGGAAATGATGGGATAATGAGGAAATTAGTAAGTATGTAGTGGAAATGAAATGAAACAAGGGAAAGTTAACCAAATCAACATGTGAACATCTTTTCACTTTCATAACTACTTATGCACACTGAAACATTGGATTAAGTATGATAAATGTGCTTATGCCTCAATCAACTTTGTACTTCTGCAAGCTTTCTTCTACCTACCCTTTACTTACCTTAGGATGTTTTCTTCACTTAATTGGGTGCATTTAGGCTAGCAGTCCCTTTCTTTCCTTTTTCATTTAAGAAGAAAACTATCTAATTTTAACCTTATAACATCCAAGGGCTCAAATTAAACTGATGAGCTCCTTATTATTCTCTACCTGACTACTGATCTGCCAAGATTAAATAGTTTGGCTACATCTTTATTCTATAACTATAAACATGAAATTTAAAGCATGAACTAGTCAAGATTAAACTATTTGACTATCATGGGTTGTGGCATTTATGACAAGCTACACACAACCATTATTTTGCATAATAAAGTAAAATGTAGTGGCACTTGGACTTGCACACTTTCTGAGTTTATTGCTTTTTTCTTTTCTCTCTAACCTATTATTTTATTTTTTCCTTCATTTTCTAGGGCATCTATTCTAACATTTTCTTTCATATGGACATATTTATCAAAATATTTCCTAACATTTTTATTCAATATTATTTTTGTCCATATCCTATATTAACATTTTTTTGTAAAATATTTTAATTGTTTTTACTAAGGTATTGTAGCTTATCAAAACCAAAAAATGATACAAGATTATGGATGCTTGGTATTATTTATCCTTAATTTTCCATCCCATATGCGCTTTTCCTTATGTGAAAGTGTGTGCATATGTATACACTCCTTTTTTTTTTCTGTGAACCTGCTTGCATACACTACTTGGACTAGGTGAACAAGCGTATACAATGTAATATAACTTGAAAAATATTTTTCTTCAATTTCTTGATTCTGATCTATATTCATTTTTTCCATCCTCTTGTTCTTCTGCTCCATTACTCGATTACCTATCAATTGACTTGTTACATTGTGAGTTTTCATCATACGTCGCTTTTCAACTGATTCCTCTGTACCTTCCTGCATTTTGTCATAGTTGTAAACACAAGTGCCATGTATTCTATCACATCTCGTTTATATACCTCATCTCTTATGTTTCTTATCAAGGACAACACTAACACAATCTCCTTGTATCAAACCTTTGACCAATGTTCTATTCCATCATTCTATCACCTCTGATATCTCTGTGTTCCATCATTCTCTCACCTCTAATCTGTCTCGTAGATTCATCTAGTTACCATATACAAGTGAGTTTCCATCAAGGAAAACACATGCATCATAATTCCAATAATCTCACCCTTTGGACTTGATGGGAACAATATTTGTGTTTATCGTGTCAAGCTGTAGAACCTGTTAGATATATCAAACAACACCAAGATACTCTTCCCCTTTGACATCAAGGGAAAAGGGCTGATCAATTTAAACTGAAGGCTTCCAAGCTTGATATGCTGAATATGATCACTGGTCGTGCTCCCCCTAGGCACATGGTGAATTCTTAGATCAAAATTGCCCTTAGTACATGTTGAGATGCACTATATTGTCCATGCTCCCCGTGAGCACATGCAGAGTCTGCACAAATATTTTTCAAAAGAATAACATGACTCTATAACTCAACTATGTGAGTATGACCTTCATATCACCAACGACTCATACATATATCAATCACCCAACCAAGTGGGGATACACCAAATGACTCAACCACTCAACCAAGTGGGATTACATATTTGACATGACCTGAAAGGTCCATACATGACTGAATAGGACAATTATTACATCTAATACCTTTACATGATCTTTACATCAAATGATATACATGACATTTATAACAAAGACAAAAGACCTAAGTAATATCATGATAGTTATTAGAAACTATCATACACCATATATGATATGCACCATAAGCATCTGTGAGTAGCATGAAGAGCAACAATCTATATATGTCCATTATCAGTTCACAAGATATGCCAATGTAACTTAAATATCATCAATTTGTGACTAAGTAAGCTGCACATAGATATCGACTCATTCTCTTGTCCTTAACAAGATCAATTTGCTCTGTTTCCTTAGTAGAAATAGCCTTACATGAATCAACTAAGCATATGCCATATCTCCAAGCAGTAAAACAATTCACATCATATCATATATATGTGAAACCACCATAGTCATCATCCATGACTTTAATATCATCATCGTACCAAGAACTGCATGATCCTTTCATAACAACCCATAATATATCAACCATGTATCATCACTAGGGAGATTTCTAACATCCAAAATATGATAAGCATCAACCATGATAAACATATGTGAGAACCAAACCTATCATCGTAATGTAAGAAGTCATCATCATTATTTGACTACATAAGCCAAGTGTCCAAATAACAATGTCTTCATGAAACCTACAATAGCACCATTCTCTTGGCCAACCAATAATATTTACCAATATGCAACTTAAGTAATCATCCATGTATCGAACATAATATGTATCCATTATAGATATACCAATATGTATCTATCTTCTTATGAAGGTGAAAATAAAACCATGAGTTCATAGTCATAAGCTTTCTTGGTACCATCAAAAGTAGCAATCCTCAACCAATATACCATGTGAGATTCAAGAACTATAGGAATCCTCATCCATAACTACACCCTATGAAATTTATGCATCTTTGAAGGCACGATGGAAAAAACATAACAGAAATGAGTGACACTTAACATCATCAAATAATGAAGATGTGTACTCAAGATTTGTTCCTCTCCTTGAACTTATGATGATCATCATGTAAGTAACATAAAAAGAGTCATCAACGAATAATTGATAAGAATCATTGTGTACCAAATACTTCTAAACATAATGTCAATAATGCATTATTAGAAGCATAGCATATTCTCCCCCTAAACCTGTGCCAATTGTTCATTGTTATATCTTATCTTGCAAATATTAATAAGAATCATCAAGGTATCAACATCAACTAGTTATACATCAAGTCATCAAGAACTTATGAGAATCAAAATAACTTCCAAATAACATCGACAGCATATAGTCATCAATAATTAAGACATAAAGGGCAATTGAGAATTGATTTAACTATATCACACCCTTTTTCAGAGTGTGTCCCACTTCTTTTCCATAAAACAAACATATATGTGACTATGCAGCTTCGAATGCACGTATATACACCACTTGTATTCATAACATCTATGTATGAGAATTAGAACACTAAAGTTTCATACTTTTAGTTCCTCCTGAGTATTTTCTGACTTTACCTGGTCCGAGAACTTTTGTTGAAGCATCAGTTCCAAGAATATCATTACCATGATTGTTCTTCATCAGAGACTCCATTTTTCTCTTGTCTCTAGTCATGTGATATGCACATCCACTATCATATTTATCTTCGAATGAGTAGAGAGAAATATCACACCTTATTTTCTGATATAAATCTTCTTATTTGATTGCTTACCATATTTTCTACGATGATCCATAGACTTGTCCTTGCATTCTTTTGCTACATGCCCAAACTTGTTACAAACATAACATCTTATATGTTCCATATTCCTTCTATAGCAATAAATTGCTTTGTGACCAAACATATTGCAAGAAACACAATATCCCTTAAAGTACCTAGAAGCTGATTATCTTCCCGTGAGATGGTTATTAGCTTCAACCATTCTACTTCTACATCTGGATGCAACATGTCCAAAATTATGACATATAAAACATTCAACATTATTCATGAGAGGAAAGAATCAATTAACACTTCCATAGTTAGGTGTAAATGATCTTCTTTGAAGAATTTCTTTTCTTAGTTGTTGATGGGGTTAACCTCTTATCTCCTTGTTGAGCATTTTAGATTTTTCATTAGAGTTCCTTGCCTCATCTTGTGTGCTAGATTCACCTTCAACTGTTTCATGAAAAAGAAGACTAGATTTGATGGTAGGAGACCTTTGACTACAAAGAATATTATCCAAAATCCTAGTAGTATCTTGAAATCATAGCAATTTACTTTTTTTCTTCTAATTTACATTTTAAGATATTTACCTCAAACTCATATTTCTCTTCCTTTTCAATATATTGCTTCTTCATGATTTCTTCAACTTTTCTTCCTTCTTTCACTTCTTGTCTTAATTTGAGAATCTCATTTTCTTGTTCTTCATCTGCTTGAGGTAGTTTTTCATTTTTCTTATTTGAATTTTCAAGATCTTCTTTTAGAGAGATGACCTGAGCTTCAAGACTTTCATAGTAACTCGATCTATCTTTAAGTCTCTTTATTATTGTATTCATTTTATTTACTTCATTTCTTAATGATGTCATTTCATCCTGTAGCCTTTGACATTGATCTACCTTTTCCTTATACTACTTCCTTACTTTGTTTCCTTCCTCCAACTAAGATTTTAATGTGGTAACTTCTTCTTTGAAGGTACACTCCCTTTTGTTAAATAGATCATGTTAATCTCTAATTTTATCTGTGAGTCTTTTAGCTCCTGCCTCTATATTTGTTTCATTGTCACCCATAAGACCAAATTTAGTTGTTTCGCTATCACATTCATTATCTTCAAATGAACACATAAATATATCACCAGAGGAAAACAAATTCGTACATGATAATTCTTTTCCTTGTTCATCTTCATTCTGAGATGATTCTAAATCTAAAGAGTTGCTTCCACAAAATAGCCAATCATCTCTCCCACTATCACAATTGCTTTTTAATGTCTTCTTCTTTTGTGGTGCTTTCTTATTTTGATTATTTCCCATTGTTTCGAAAAATCTCCTTGAAGTGATCAAGCTTTTGCCAAAGGACCCTCTCTGATACCAATTGTTGAGAAAAATACTGAGGGGGAGGGGGAGGGGGGTGAATCAATATTTTCAAATCAATAACTTTTTCATATAATAATCAAATTTATATACGCCACTTTAGTGGAGTGAATTCGCGTGTGTACGCAACTATTCTTAAGCTAACCGAGGTATATCGAGTGAACTTATGATTAAGTGAATTCGTCATATGTTAGCCTTTAATCAGTGCATGAGTACTTTATTAAACATTAAACAATAGCCATATGCAGTAACAATATAATAAACCATCACACATAAGAAACACACATGAACACTAAGATTTAAGGTGGAAACCCAATGTGGGAGAAAAACCACCTGTTGTTGTTGTCTCTACCTTCTTTTAATATAAAGAAAATCTATTTACAATATTGTACTAGTGCAGACTCATACCAGTATGTAGTAACCCACCTGCAGAAGGCTACAATCTTCTCTCATAGCTACTACTGGAAGGGAGATACAACTGCCTATCTCTTGTATTAGCTGATATGTTTACGAGTACATAAGAGTCGGCCTATAGAAGGATCCAGCCTTCACTCGTTCTCTAGCTGCTGCTAGAATAGAGCTCCAACCCCCTTGTTCTTTTACTAGTGGATATGTTTACTAGTACATAGGTGCCAGCCTACGGAAGGCTACTACCTTCACTCATCCTCCATAGACCATGTTTCATAAATTTTTAGACTCGATACAACTCATACACAACAACATAATATGTAGGTCTTGTTTCATCAAATTTTCATACTAGACCCATGAGTAACATTGAAGCTCAAAATCAATCACCACTCCAATACAAGCATCAAATACATCTACATCGACCAATCACTAAAACCGAATCATCAAACTCTTATATAACTGAAACCCAATCATCACTTTCGGAATGAACCACAATTGAATCAATCAATCATTGAAAAACTCAATCAACCAAAACATAATCAAAATTTAACCAATCAACTAGAATACAGAGATCATTGTAACCTGTACACAGATATGAACCAAGGACACTACATCGAAAATCATAACCAACTGCAATCTCAAAAATCATATGTCAGAATGTATACGCTACTTCAATGAAGCCAACATGCATGTATACACTAATTTCTTTAACCCAATTTGTGTATACCTCTAAAGGTATCAAATCATAAAACCTCTGAGCCACAAAATTTACCAATCAGTGACATTATGAAGATTTACTGTCAAAATACAGAGTTCTAAATTGGTAGCAGTAAAGGATCACCCTTCTCACTCAATTAATCGATCAATCAGACTCAATCTACTTATACAGTCAGTTCTACTTTCAAATCTAATGAAGACATCATTGATAGACAACAGTAAAACAACAACACTCATCAGATAAATCATTCATGTCTGAACAACATGATTTTCTTCTGCATACACTACTTGGAAGTGCCAAACCAGCATGTATACGAGCCTTTACCAAGGTGAACAAGTGCATAGATTTGCAAATAATAACTTATAACCTCACAATTATTCTTGACTTTAGACATACACAGATCGTAAAATTTAAAGAATAAAACATCCATTATCATTCAGATCTAGCCCAACCATTATCAGAGCGTACAATGGTAAGTTATTTTAGGTCTGATGATTGTGATCCATCATTAGATGTCATCCATCGTCAATCACTAAGGTGAATACTTAGTTCAAATCAAGAAAAGCATGAGAAACCCATAAGATGCATATTGCATTTTATCTAACTCTTCATAATATATTCATTACTTGCATGCCATCACACTTTGATTTTCACTGCCTTATATACTTAGAGCCTTTATCAATACCTTGGACCAAAAAAACCTTCAGAACCCATGGTATTCTTAGATGGGGTCACGTAACCGTTATTCCACTCAATATTATGGGTTAGTACCATGGTATGGACCCTTGGTATTATGTACCTTAATTTTCCATCCCCTATGCCCATTTCCATCCATGAAAGTGCATGCATATGTTTAGGCTCCTTTTGTTCTGTGAACCCACTTCCATACGCTACTTAGGCTAGGTGAACAAACATATACAACTTAATATAAATTAAAACATTCTTTTTCTTCAATTTCTTGATTATGATATGTATTCCTTTGTTACATCCTCCTATTCTCTTGTGCCATTACTTTGTTACCTATGAATTGACCTCTTACACTGTGAGGTGTCATCATACATCACTTTTGAATTGATTCCTCTATACCATACTGCGTTTTGTCACAACTGCAATGTATTCTATCACAACATGTTTATATAGCTCATCTATTAGGTTTCTTATGAAGGACAACACTAACACAATCTCTGTGTATCCAACCTTTGACCATTATTTTTTTCCATTATTCTATCACCTCTGATCTATTGTGTAGATTCATCTAGTTACCATATACAAGTGAGTTTCCATAAAGGAAAACACATGCATCATAATGCCAACAATAAAATAAGGTGTTGCACTAATAACAATAAGTTCTACACTTGTAGTATAGGGAAGTACCAAATAACTACTAACACTAAGAACAATAGTAGATCAAGTACTTCATCAACATGTAGATTGCATAGTGTATGAAGTAAATTATTACCATCTCCTTGTAAGTTGCAAACTTGCTGACCCAACTATGCCATGGAGTGAGTTTAAAGTAACATTAGATTTTTTTACTTTTAATATTATCAATGGCATCAATATCTTCTTGAACATATGCATTACAATTGTATAGTAAAGGTATTATCTTATAAAGGAACCACTATCCTATATAATGTTGGGAAGTAGTGACCCAATAATTCCACTTTAGTTGTGTAGAATAGCGTTAAGACATTTTATGAGTTCTTCCATTGGGTATGATAATTCCTATTGTATAATGAAAATATATCTCTACATGCACAAAATAAAGTATAGCAATCTTAATCATTTTAATAAGATGTACCTTAGAGGTACATTCTAAGAACGATTAGCAGATTTGTGTATCATCATTATAACACTGAAATAGAAATAATTAGTGTAGTATATGATACCTTGTGCTTACATGATTGTCTGAGTGTGAAAATTCTAATAAAGTAACCTTCTAAAGGAAAGGAAACTAACCGGGGTTCAAACACTAGGATTGCAATTCCAACCATGATCATGATCTAAATTCCCTAATTGAAACATTTATTTTACGAGAAAACGGAACACTCCAAAGTCAAATGTACTCAAAAAAATAAGTTCTGATATTACTTGAGATCGTGTCATGAAAATAAGTGATTCATTTTTTCCATATTAGAGTAGCATCAATCCAATACAAACTTCCGACTCTCCAACCAGAGAAAATGAATCATGCTAATTCCATTAAGAATATATTTCTATCAAGCTTGCTGGAAACTAAGAATAGATCACCATCTAGTGAAAATTAAAGTACCACATCAACAACACACTTTCTAGCATTTTTTTCAAGTTTGGATGACGAAATTAAAAATACTAAAAGGTTTAAATGACATTACTTCGGACAAAAATGATGAAATACCAGGGATTGCACATCAACTCTAATGTGCTTGTATTCCACATAAAGTCACCTTGAAAACTGGTCCATATATCTATTAACAAATGTATGAAAGAATTGATTATGCATCAAATTCCAGCAGCAGCCTTAGAAATTTAGCTTAGATTCCCAATAACATACAAACCTTCCTCAATGTTAATTTTAAATATTTTAACGAAAAAATAATCCTTATATATTAAAAATGTTGGATCGGGTGCACAACAAATAAATTAAACACACAACAGTATTCAAGCACATAAACACAAGAATTAACGTGGTTCACCCAACCAATCTGGGCTACGTCCACCAAACATAGGCATCAGGAATATATTAATCAAATTGGAGATTACATCAAGAAATCCTCACAGCCTCTTAGCAAATCATCTGAATGATTGCCTGTTATATAGCATAGAGAATCTAATAGCCTCATAACCCCCTCACATCAAATATAGGAGGCATTAACTCCCTCCCAACAACCTGGAGCTAATCTAGGAACTGAATCCCTATTATTGTCATCCTTCAGAGATTTTTCCCTATTTGACTCAAACAGAAAATATCAATAATCTCCACCTTGACAACAATTTGCCTGATGCCCTGTTATTATTGTTTTATCTTTTCTGCAAGCCAAGAGAATCCAAACACCAGCGTAGCTTCTCCAACAAAACTGGTTTCGTGAACATGTCTGCACAGTTCTCCTTTGTATGCACCTTTTCAAGAGAGACTCCCCTTTCAGTGATAACCTGTCTTACACAATGGTACTTAATTGGA